>PVLC010003200.1:0-62736 GCA_004027655.1 Graphiurus murinus | reverse complement strand
TGTTTTCTCCTGAATTTTTTTTTCATTTTGTTTGAAATATTCCAAAGCTAAGTCATACCGAACCACCCAACCTTGTTTCGCCTTTCTTATTTATTTATTTTTTTTTCAAGAAGCACCATGATACCCTGAGGCACACAAGCCAGGAAACTTGGTATCACCTTTGTACTAGCTTCTTCATTGGTTTTCCTACCTCCAGCATTTCCCCTCTATGGTTTTGTCATACTGAGCTAAATAGCAAGATTTGATTTTAAGAAGTAATTCAGATCATATTAATACTTAAAATTTCCAGTGGCTTTCTGTCACAAGGAGGATAAATCAGACTTCTCAGCAGGGCTTAGAGAACCCTGCCTATTGTAGCCGTCCCTTCTCACCACTCACCCTTTGTTCATTATGCTCCAGACACTTTGGCCTCCTTTCCAGCCCTCACCTACCTGAGAGCCTTTTACTTTTTTGCTGCCTATAATACTCCAACTCCAGACTTTTGTATTACTGCCTTCTTATCTGTGATTGGTTCAGATGTCATACCTTCTCAGATAGGTCTCTGCTGATGATCCCTACTGAATTCATCATCTCCCTGCCTACCCCCAGCCTGATTTTGTATTATAACTGGAATTTTCACTATCTGATACAATTTTTGTTTACATTTTCATTGTTTCTCATTCTTTAAAGACATGAGTTTTATAGGAACAGACTTTGCTTTATCATTATATCCTACAGTTACTTTGAAGAGTGTCTTGTACACTGTGGGTAGACAAAGATATTTTTTAAGTGGAAAAAGAGGCGGGGGAGCTGGGTATGGTGGCATATACTTGTAATCTCAGTACTAGGGAGGCTGAGACCAGAGGATCACAGGTTCAAGACTAGCTTCGGCAACTTGGTGAGATTTTCAGCAATTTAGCAAGATCCTTGTTTCAAAACAAAAATAAAAGGCTTGGAAGTAGAATCCCCTGGGTTCGATCCACAATACCAAGAACAAATAGAAAATAATGAACAATGTCTTTAGATCATGAGTCTCAGCCAGACTGCTTGTAGTTCCCTGAAGTACAACATAGTTGTACAGTCTGTTTCTCTGCCTATGATGTCCTCCTTTTTCCTCCTCTGCTCAACTCCTGCTATTTTTTAGTACTGGTTTCTGTCACCTCCTCCAGGAAGTTTACTTTGATCTTAAGAGTTTAAGGGTTAATGCTTCCAGTAGACTTTAACCCGTATACAATCATTATGCAATTTTTTTTTTGTTAATGTATCTGTCTCTTCCATTAAACTGTCTTCTGGCAGATATGATTTTTGATTTGTAGTTCCAAGCCAGTGAAGGTTCATAAAAATACACTCTAGAAAGTAAGTAATTCTTTAGTTGAAATGGTAAGTCACAAACTCTTTTGGTAATGTATATTAACTGTCTCCCAAGTTCTTCAACTTGTCAAGTATTGATTTTTAGACATTGAGATTTTAAGAATATAGAAGCAATGCAAACGTGCCTATAGAAAAAGCTCATATTCCAATTAAAGTTCTTTATAACAAGAACAATAACGTTAAATAGGATAGCTATAATAGATTGTTTTGTACATCTCTGTATAGATTGTCTTTTTCAAAGCAAGTAGTTCTTCAAGGCATAGATACTATTTTTTCCATTTCACGTACATGGAAAATGAGACTCAGATGCGATATTCTGTTCAAGCACATACAGCTGGTAAAATAAAGCTGGGATTTGAATCCAGGCCTCTCGCTTCGAAGCCCAAGCTCTTTCTGCTACACCATGCTGCCCCCTATGGGACAAGCTCACAAACTGGAACAGTGTATTAAGCTATTACTATGAAGTTTATAAAATTGGAGATCTTTTAAACTATAGAATCAAGAAGATGCTTTGAATGGCCAATATTTTAGTCAACTATAAAAATGACACTAGTCTCAATGTACTCTAGGAAAGGGGATTATACAATATTGCCTTTTATTAACATGCTTTTTCTCTACTTACAAGCATAAAGGAATTTTGAAGAAATTAGTGTTAACCTAGTGTTTTTGTTGATAGTATTCACCATGTAGACCCAGACTTCATCCCCAAGGGATGCTTTTCTGAGCATCCCTTTCAGCTCAAGTCGATCATATCCACAGTGAGACTGGACAGTTTCAGGAGACTAGGTTATCTAAGATTTCTCCATTCCCCATCGCCCACCCCAGAACATTGGTGCCATGTACAGGGGAAGTTTGCCTTCAACTCTTAACTCTGCTGGGACCTGCTTCTAGCCTCATTTCTTGTCACCTCCTCTTTGTCAGAGGGTGGGCCTATTCTTCCTTACTGGCTTTTGGCTAGTTTCCCTTGGCTGATGTGGTTCTCACGTGACATGCTCGCAGTCCCCGTTCTGCATTTCTGAATCCTTATCCTCTCTCTGTGTCTTTTCAGATCTAGACAGTGTGGTCTAGAGCTAGGCTGACTCTTCCCTGTTCCAAACAGCAGTTGATTTCAGGCTGTTAGTTTAGTTTCCTACACCTCCACGGTTCTGGTTTTGTTTATTTTAGACTATTACCACTGAGCAGTATTTTCTACCACTTCCTAGAACCAGTGCCTCAGCACAAAGAACCTCATCAGTGCAGAGAGGACCAAGAATCTGATAGCAGAACCAGAGAACTTTAGAACGAATTGCTTACCGCTCACTGCCTTTCGTCTGTGTATCTCTGGGGATGGAGATGGTGATGGAAGACAATCTATGTGTGATGATGTAGAGCTGATCTTCTTCAGGTGCTGCTCGTCCCAAGGGTCTATCAGCTTAGTGATGAGCAAGCCAGAAGTTGGTTGTTTGTACCTTGCATACTGTAGAGCATCCATGATCCATCTCATTTCACGCCAGACTTCATCTATTTGCTTTAGAATAAAGTGGTAAAAGATATTAAGTTATCAAACAACTATTAAAAAGGAGTAAATTTTCTTGAGAGTCCAAATTGATCCATTTTCCTCAGAATTGGTTTTGAGCAAGAGAGAAATATTTTCAAAACCGTTTTGCTAAGCCAGAAAACACCTCTTCTTTGTAATCTCTTGTGTTTTGTCTATTTTTTTTTTAACCCGAGAGAGTGTGTCTTTTAGTGGAAACAGCTGAAGACCCAGATTCTACTTAGCTCTGTAATAACCTTTAGTAAGTCACTTACTCATTTTGAACCTTGTTTTATTTGTAAAATATGGACAAAATATCTTCCCCTTTTTTACTTCATAGGGTCATGGTGATTGAGTGAAATGAATTTGTAAGTGCTTTATGATATTGCAGAATATATTGCTAACACATATAAAGTGTTATTAACTCTCAGCATATAATGAAATATTCCTCATTGGGATATTGTGGGGAAGGGATATGAATGTGAGTTTCAGAATATTTCAATCTATGTTAAGAGTAAAGAAACAACTTTATGTATTAAACTTATTGCTTTTTTACATATAAAGTAAGTGCTTCCAAAGTACAAAAGAGCTTAAACAGTTTATTCTTAAGTAATTTAAGCATTCTTAAATTTTTAGGGCAGCCCATTTTAGATTGTTACCATTTTGATTTCTGGATTATCAAAGTTAGTTTAACAACATTTTCATTATAAAGTACAATGGTAGTTTCTCTGAAGTCTATTGTTATAAAAGTTACTCAGATTTTTTTTCTCTCTCTGTAGATGACAGATGTTCTTCCAGACCTTCCTTGATAGACACTGGCATGAACTTTCTAGTTACTCTATTTCTAAGAAGAGACGATTAATCACATAGTGTTTCATAGGACCCTGGAGCTTGTGGTTGGCTCTGCATCTGATTTTACTAGGTGCCTTGAGCAAGGCATCAACTTCTTCAGGCCCTTTACTAAATTGTATGATGAAGAGGTTAGACTAGATGATGTCTAGGGTTACTTCCATCTGTGGATACTTTATGATCTATTTTTTAAGAATATTTGGAAAGTTGATAGCATTCTATTTCCAAGTAAAAGGTGTTCATTGCATGAACAGTGCAAGATTAAGGTTTCTGATTGTAGAGGTTTTAAAGATAAGGTACTACCTAGTATTGTGTTTTATTTTCAAAATTCCTTCTTAGGTCTTCAATCTGTACTTAAATCTACTTTTTAAAGAATATCCACAAACCTGGTGTCCCTCACATGAAGCAGAGCCTGAAATCATGACATGCAGTCTGCCATGTCTAGAGTGATAGGCAAGCTAGAATATACGAGGAATGGCACTGTATGGTTGACAGCCACTTTCCCTTGCTTTTCACGTTCTGTTCTCTCCTGGGCTAATCGGACTTGGCAGAATATTCAGGGCCAGTGATGAAATTGAGATGCAGGACTTGTTAGCATGGTGAGCTGGTTAGGAAGTTCAGCAGTAAGCAGGCTCATGAGGTGGCACTAAGCCATTCTGAATGGAGAAATCTGAAGTTCAGGAGGTAAAGCCAAATTGAGAGTCCCAGGTAAGACTGGATAACTTCTGATGAGATGGTTGCTGTTGGAGCTTTTATTGGACCTACCTCATGCAGTGTACTCTTGCCTCAAAGTTCTTTTAAATGTGATTGTGCACAGCTTGTAGAGTGCCTTTCAAGGACAAGGACTATGCTTTTGCTTTTAGGCTGCATGGAGTAGGTATTAAAAAAAGAATTGTTCAGTGAATGAATGAATGGATGGTTACATAATTCTTTAGATCTTTACCCTCAAAAAATTATTATAAGCATTAAGTCTTGAGATAGTGTGGATGAGTGCACTTTACAAATTATACATTATTATAAAGTGTTCAGTTGTCATGACAATCATGAGTATTGTAGGCTGAATGTGGACCCCTAAAAGATATGTCCACATCCTCATACCCAGATCTTGTGAATGTCACCTATATGATAAAATAGTAAATATTGCTTTATGTGGCAGAAGACATGTTTAAGTTAAGGATTTTGAGAGGAGTTTATCTTGGATTATCTGGGTGGGCCCTAATTCCAGCAACACATTCCTCATAAGGACATTGTTTTGAGTGAGACAAAGGAAGATTCAGCAGACCTAAGAGAAAGGGGCAGTGTTAGCACAGAAGCAGAGGTCAGAGTGATGTGGCCAGGAGTGGAAGACACCCACAGCCATGGGTTCTCCCTGAGAGCTCCCAAGGGAGTTCTGATCTACCCACTTGTTAATTTCAAACTTCCGGTCTCCAAACTGTGAGAGAATACATCTCTGTTGTTTTAGGGCACCTAGTTTGTGGTAATCTGTTATAGAAGACTTAGAAAATTAACACAATTATTAATAACAACCCACCTATTCTCTCTATATAAGATTGTCCTAGCCTATTGCTGAGGATGGATAGAGTTAGTGTAGAAATTAAAAAAAAAAAAAAAAAAGAATGCCTAGAAGCAATGCTTACTTTTTAGTTTTTCTCAGTGATAAGGTGGAACGGTCATAATTGAAGAAAAATAAAAACCCCATGGGTACAGAGAGGCCTGTGGATTGAGTTTAACTTAGCTAAGTAGCTCCAAAAGAGTATAATTTTCACCCATTTTACCTTATACTGTTGATCTAAAAGTAACTGACAACATAATCCCCCCTGATTTTAAGGTCCAAATTCAGCCTCTAAAGACTTGCTGACACATTTTGAAAAAGAAAGACCACGAACTTCCTAGGTCTGTTGATTAAAAGTTCTGCATCTATTTTTCACCCTGCTGTTTAAAAATTTCAGTTTTCATCCCATAAATTAGGCCTCTTTCTCTGTACTCAGGCAAGATAATATTTTTATTAAAATGTAAAGGTGATTGGTTTTCTCACAGCATAGCTACAAGGTGCTTGAGGGGATGATAGATTGGCTATATTTAATGAGCTGTGTTTCTATTACAGCTTAGGAGCACTTGAAGCATTACAGTATATAAATTATGGTCTAATTGCTCTTTAGGCTTTAGCAGCTCAAAATATGCTGAGCTCTAGCTCCGGGTCTCCATACTTTGACATTGCTCCTCCTCTCCTCTCCTCTCCTCTCCTCTCCTCTCCTCTCCTCTCCTCTCCTCACCTTTCCCCTCTTTTTCTCCCCCTTCCTCCCTCTCTCTTTCTTTCATTCTCTCCTTTCCCTCCCTCCCACTCACTTTGACATTTTTGCTGTATATGCTATCTATAAAGCCAGTATATCTTATCTAGGATTTTCTGTACCTCCCCTGTTCCACCTCTCTGCCTCTCTGGCTGCACTCCTTGGGTTCTTTTCCTAACTGTATTTACATAGACTCCCTTGCTCTTTATAATGTTTGGTTTGCGTAAGGAATTCAACACTGTCTTAGAGTTGGAGTCATACAAATGCTCTTGTGATTAGTGGTTGCCCCTGTAGGTTATAGTGTGTAGTGAGCTGAGCTATGGACACCAATGGATGAGTGGTTGCAGCTGGTTTTCAGAGAGAGAGAGACAGAGACAGAGAGAGAAGAAAGAAAGAAATGGAGAGAAGTCAACATAGATAAGGGAGAGATGATACTGAGTTATCTACTCAATGAAGTTATCCATGTTGGAGCAAGGTTGTACACTGAAGGCTATGGGTGCAGATGTCTTGTTTCTGCCTAAGAAGATATTTTTTGAACCCTTTGGCAATTGGCTTTTATCCAAGTCAGTATGTACCTGGCTGGCTGGAAGGCGAGTATGTAGAGGGAATCTCAAGTTACCTGCTCCTCCCAGAGTAGGCAAGAACTTTGAACAATTGCTGGCCTGGCCTAGCCCACTTAAAGGTATAATGAAAAGGAAAGAGAAAGGGCAATGGAGTTCTAGGATCATGATAAAGAGAAGAGTGAGGGTAGTGAGAATGGAGCCAGGAGCTCTGGGAGAGATGAGGCCTGTGTCAGACAGAGGAAGACTGGCCTCATTGGATGAACATGTTGGAATCAGAGGGGCCCTACTGGAATTAGGCAGATATCTGACATAAGGCAGGGCTAGAGGCTAGGGAAACACTTCAACAGTTAGATTATAAAACATTAGCCCACGAGGCCCTTAAAAGTCTTGTAGTCCACTCCTTTCATTTTACACATGAGTAAATGAGACCCTGGGAGATGAGGTGAATTGTGCACTACCCCAGAGTTGATTAGCAGGAGATTCAGGTCTAAATGTATATTCCTTGATTTCCGGCCCACTGTTATTCTTACTGTGCTCCACTCTCCCTTATGTTGGGTTCAAACGAAGCCAGTCTTCTGTATTCTTCTCAGACTACAATCTTCCTTTTCCTGTCCCTCTCCCACCATCTATGTTCCATTTTTGCCAGAAATGAAATAAGTACAGTAAATTTTTAAATACTACATTGTTAGGTTAAGAGAGCAAGTTACTTGTTGCAAAGCTATTTCTCAATCTGAAAGGTCAATGAAGATATCTCATTTACAGGACAAAGAAAGTGGAATAATCTGAAAGATTTATCTGTCTAGACCTTTGCAAACATATTGTAACATTTTCTTCCGGAATACTTCAAAAGCCTCCATTCTTGCATAGTCATATTTCATATTTTCCTTCTTATTAATGAATGAATAAATCAACATACAAGTTCTTGCATACTTATCATGTGCTAGTCACATTACTGGGTGCTCTACATGCCTTCTTTCATTGAATTCTCTCAGTAACACTGGGAGGTAGTGTTAGTATCTGTTAGTATCACACTTTTTTTTTTCTTTTTGTGGTAGTGGGGATTGAACTCAGGGGCATTCTACCTCCAAGCTATACCCCCAGCCCTATTTTTTATTCTTTATTTTGAAACAGGGTCTAAATTGCAGAATGTCTCACTAGGTAGCTGAGGCTGGCCGTAAACCCGGATCCTCCGGTCTCAGCCTCCCAAATGCTGGGATTACAAGCATGCGCCACCATGCCTGGCTTAGTATCATACTTATTTTTTTAGATAAGATTGGTACTTACATTTATTGGCCAAAGCCTTACAGCATTTTTTTTTTTTTTTTTTGAGGTACTGGGGATTGAACTCAGGGGCATTCTACCTCCGAGCTACACCCCCAGCCCTATTTTTTATTCTTTATTTTGAAACCAGGTCTCACTAAGTTGTGGAGTGCCTCACTAGGTAGCTGAGGCTGGCCTCGAGCCCAGATCCTCCGGTCTCAGCCTCCCGAATGCTGGGATTACAAGCGTGCGCCACCACGCCCAGCTCTCCTTACAGCATTTATTTAAGTTTCCCCACCCTTTGTCTGGATAGTCGTAAGAGCTTGGTATTGGTTTCCCTACTTTTTTTTTTGTTTTTGTAATGGGGATTGAACCATGGAGAATTCTACCTCTGAGCCATACCCTCAGCCCTTAAATTTTTTTTTAAATTTTGAAACAGAGTGTCATTAAGTTGCTGAGGCTGGCCTCAAATCTGCACTCCTTCCGTCTCAGCCTCCCAAGTACTGGGATGACGGATGTGTACTACCTCACCCAGCTGGTTTCCCTACCTTTAGTCTTCTCCTTAAATCCAGGAGAGATATGCACATTATTTAGTAGCAGGACCAATCAGAATAAATGTTTGCAATATATTTTACAAATCGTATGTACACACATTTCCATTTAAAACCATAATGGATTTAAAACTCCATAAGGTTAGGAACCATGTCTATGTTTCTCCCACACAGTGCCTGTCACCTGGGTGTTTAATTGCTAAATATCAAATGGAACTGAATAAATATCATGGTGACACTGTGGGGCTGTGTCTTAAATACTCATTTTGTGAATTGGGTAACTGATGGATAGAAAGATTGTAAGATTTAGATAAGGCAATGTCAGGCTAGATCCAAATTCTCTTGACTGCTAGTTAGTATTCTGCTCATAAGACCCTGAGGTGGCCCATCCAGTCTTTACAGACAAGATCATGGACAGGAAACACATCTTCTTATCTCAGTAGCCACACATTAAAGTGTTAACTCCACCAGTTAGAAGTCCAAAGCTCAAGGAGTCTTAGGTGTAACTGGATATGAGTTAACATGCACTGATGGATCATTTTCTTTTTCCCTGAGATATAGTGAGTAAATTAATACAATTTTTCTTTCTGTTGGACTTATCAGTAGGCTACTACATAAGAATAATATTCTGATCATTATTCTGGGGGTGATTTTTTTTCCTATAGTATGAAAAGCTACTACCAGTTACAATGGTGGCTGATATAGTTCTTAGGAATAGTGTACTTTATCCGTAACTTTTTCTTAAGCCTTTGTTTGAAAACTCACATTTCCCTAAGCTCCACATTTTATTTGTTTGTTTGTTTGTTTATTTATTTGGTATGGGGGTCATTCTAACCTCCAAGGTTAGGCACAGGGTCATTCTAACCTCCAAGCTACACCCCCACCCCTTTTGTAATTATTATTTTGAAACAAGGTGTCACTAAATTGCTAAGGGTCTTCCTAAGTTTCTAAGACTGGCCTTGAACCTGTGATCCTCCTGTCTTGGCCTCCCAGGTAATGGGATTATAGGTGTACTCCATATTTTAACCAAATCAACAGGTTGCTTGCACATGTATTCTGTGTATCAGCCTAGATTGCTGTTCTTTTCCAAGTTTGCTTGGTTCTTACCCCTTCCACCTTGCCTATTACCTGAGAAGAAAAACCAAAACAACAAAAAACTCCTACCTGAATGAAATCTAAAACCTGCTGGTGTCTTTGTTTGGCTGCTGCGACCTCACTGTCTGAGATGGCTTCCCTCAGGGACTGCTGGGTATTCAGAGAATCCAGCTCCACCACAGCAGAAAGGCGGCAATACAGACTAATAAATTTCTCCCTGTAGCTGCAAAAATGAACTGGAAGATGGACAAGAAAAATAAAACATGTTAAGATCTAGTAACAAAATAGAGAAGTTTATACCTCAGAGAAAACCAGTTGAATGAAAACATGATCTATTAATCCTATCAGTTGAAAATATTAAGCCATAAATAAATTATAAATGTGCCTTTAAGGGGCCAGTTGTCTGGCTTCATTCAGACAGTATTTATTCCCTTTGAGGTTTACCAACTCCTGGTAAGGTGTGGGGAAGTGGGACTGGCTCAAGCTGCTGTTTGTGTGGATTTTTCCCTAAAGTTGGGGTATTTTATTTCATATATAGTCATGTGTTATATAGTGATGTTTTAGTCAACCTTGGGCCACAAAGGTGGTCCAATAGGATTATATCACCTAGTGATGTCATAGACATCTTAGTGTAAATACACTATATGATGTTTGTATAAGGACAAAATCACCTAAAGATACAGTTTTCAGAATGTATCCCTGATCCTTGTTGTTAAGTCACTCATGACTCTGTGTGTGTGTGTCTATACATAACCTTAAATCCACTTATGTGAATTTCTCTGATTCACATAAGTGTGTCCACACATGCACACACATACCTGGGAAATTAAGCTTGCTTATCACTTTAAAGAAAAAAACAAAGCCAAGTAGCAATTTGAAACCTAGTTTTAATTTTCCATGTCTAATTTCCTTATGTATCTCATTGCTCCTTTCCAAGGCCAGAATCCCCAGAAGATACAAGACATGCTCTTCTTGGGATATCTCTTGTTTGGCTGGAAAACTTCCTCAAGGGCCTATCATGATGGGCTTTGATGGTCCTCTGTGTCTCCTCTCCTCAGCTTCTCTGGAAGGGAGCTGATTCCTAGACAGAACACTTTTGTCTTCAGCAGATCTGACTTTCTCCGGACCTCAAAAGACGCTGGGACAGAGGCCACAGGAAAGAGTCTAACCTCGATCTCCATCATTTGCCCTTTTTGAGGAGGGACAGAACAGGGTAGGACTGAGCCTAATGCAGGCTGCAGAGGTGGTCAGATTTTCAGGATTTCTCTAACCAGCTCAGACCATAGACTATAACATACGATTCCAATAGGATGAGAAAAGCATCCTGATTCAGACTGGCATAGCTCCAGTCTCTTTCTGGCTTATAATTGAATTTGAAGACTCATTCTTCAGGAACCTCATTTATTTTGCCTATCTCTGACTTTACCAGTGTGTTGTTACATGCTCTGGAAAAAGGGCTATTTTACCTCAACATGTCTGTTACCATGGCTTCTTGGGGGAGAGATTCTAGAAGGAACATAGAATTACTACCCTTGTGCCATTTTGCTGTTAATTTCCATAACTGAGATCTGGCCATCTAAAGGAAGTTAAACCACAAAACCTCAGAATGGGGCATCTGGTCATCGCTACACCTCAGTGAGGAAGCCCTGCTTCTCCGTGTATTGAAAGCTTCCTGAGGACCTTACAATTCTCATCTTCCCATGCCTGCTTCCTTGCTTAGCTTCCTCTTAAAGTCTCCTCTTAGGGGAGTGGAAGGGTCATCTGCTGTGTTTGTCTTTCCTCACATGAAGTAGAAGAGAACAGGGTGAGGACTTCAGTGGTCCATCCTCACAGCAGCTGCACCTATTTCAAGGAGGTGTTTCTCAGTCCAAGCAGTCCCTGACCTGGGGTTGGTTTTACTCTCTGGTGTCAGGTCTTTCCTTCCTGACTTCTCTACTCTCTTTAGCACTTGCTGATTTCACATATCCTTTCAGTAAATGACACCAGATTATACTTTTCCCAAACCATAGTCTCATGCATTTCCTCATTTAAAGGCCTCTACAGACTTCAGGATGAAATCCAAATGTTTTCTCCCCATAAGGAAAGCTCCTTGTGATTGAGGACTTGAATATATCTTCAATACTATTTTTTATTATATGACTACCTTCCTCCACCCCTAGGCCTGTGTGAACCCTAATCTTTGGTCAGAATGAACTTGTTACAATCCTTTTATGGTTTTCAGCATGCTTTCCCCCCTTCTCAGCTGCCCAACCCCACCAGATCTCCTTCTGATACTTGAGGATTCTGTGGAAAAGTCTTCCCAGTGAAGTTTCCGCTGACCTTGCCTCCCAGGCAGAACTGGTTTTTTCCTCTGTTGTGTCCCTAAAGTACTCCCCCCCCCCTTAATGTATGGTGATACACCCTGCTACATTCTAAATACATGTGTCCTTGATTGCTTTGGTATTAGACTTTGAGGTCCCATTGATTTTTTTGAGATCAAGAGCCATATCTCCTATTAATTTTTATTTCCTCAAAACCCAGAGCATTGTAGCTTCTCAGCTAATGTTTATTGGCTGAATGAATAAATCACTGAATGTATGGGCTGATCTAAGAAGGGAAGAGCCTGTCCCCAAAGCCTCCCCTTTCCCTCTGTTCTCCCTTCTCTCTGAGTGCTGGGTTTTCTTGTTTTGAAAGGTGTATTTCAGGTCTGTAATATTTACTGGCAGCTCCAGAGGAGGGAGTCACCATTACCTCGGAGTGTACGCTTGACCCTTGAAGCTCCCTGAATGTGTCTTTATGCCTTTCAAGGAGGGATTTTATCCCGTTAGCACTTGACAGATGTCCTCTCTTGGCTGGAGAGTAACAAGAGTGAAGTGTCCCACAGCCTGCTTTTCCAAACCAAGTTGTATAAAAAAAAAAAAAAAATCAACTTTTTTCCTCTTTATACAATATGACTAAGAAAAGTTGACTATGAAGAAACACTGAATAATTTCTTTAAAAGGGACACTATCTGTCCCATGTGAATTCTCAGAAGCCAGGGTGTTCACAGCTTTCTCCTGCTGGTCTTTGCAGTAGGGGCCGTGGATGGGATCAGTGGGTGGTCTTGCAACCCTCACGCATCCACACCACACACTGCAAGTGAGTTATGAGCAAGTTTCAACTGCACAGCTTCCGTTTCCCTCTCCAGTGGTTTTCACCCAGAGATTTTAATGTCACTTTAGCAAATGTTACTTTAACATAGTCTTTTGTGGTTTAGCAATGATACATTTGGTAGCCATCATGGAGGGAGAGGAGGATAGACTGGAAGCTTCTAATTTTTTAAAAAAGTGTGAATCACATGCATTTTAAAGACAAGGTGGTATAAGGCTACAATAATGTCATTATCTAGGCCACATGATTTCTTAATAACTTACAAACTAGGACTAATTTTCTGCATTGTTGCATTCCTCCTCCTCCTGCTCTACCTCCTCCTCCTTCTTTTGCAGTACTGGGGATTGAACCCAGGGGCATTCTACCTCTGAGTTACACGCCAGGTCCTACTTTTTATTCTTTATTTTGAAACAGGGTCTCACTAAGTTGCCGAGGACCTTACTTAGTAGCTGAGACTGGCCGCAAACCTTCGATCCGCCTGTCTCAGCCTCCCCAGTACTGGGATTACAAGCGTGGACCACCACACCCAGCTTGTTTTCTTCTTAAGTCAGTGACAGACTAAAATATGGTTGGCATGATGAGTGCTGCAGGATAGGAGAGTGGAAAGTGCATGGGCTTAGATACCACATGGACCTGGGTTCAAATCACAGTGCTGCCACTTACTACCTGTGGGCAGTTAACCTCTAGAAGGTGGGCAGGTAACCTCTAGGAGCCTTGGTATTCTCCCTAAGACAGGAATAATAGTGCCTACCTTGCATTAAATAATATGATGTCTATAAAGTACCCAGTATAGCACATGCACATACCAAACAAAATAAATGTTTGTTCCCAACCCCTACTTCAACCTCTTCCCCCCCCAGGAAGAAGGAGGCATTTCATGATTAGAAAATTAGGACAGGATTGACATTAGGATATTCTTCCTAAGGATCTCGAACTCACTGAATTCCTAATCAGTCTAGGTCATGTGGCCTAGTTTGTAAGCCAAGGGATTGATGAGCTAAAATCCTAGGGTCTTTTTAGTGCCATGACTCTTTGCCAAGGTGTCAGACGTAACCTGGGCACAAGGTGCCCTGCTAGATTCTTGGTAGTGAATGAGTTGGCAGTTGGAATACAAGAACCATGTCCTAAATCATGAAAAATGGGCATTAGGAATGAAGGTTGAGAGTATGCCATTTCTTACAAGCCTGTGGCCTGGATTCCATTAGGCTCATTGCCTGGATATCCCACAGGCACCTCGAAACTCATCATTTGTCAAACTGAACTCATCATCTCTCCCCTCCCCCAAACCTGTTCCTCCCTCCCTCATATTTCCTGTTTGGGTAGATGGCAACATTATCCATCTCAGTACCCTATTCAGACTCTCTGGCTCCTTCATCTTGCTCTTCAACCACATCAAATCAATCACAGAGTCTCAATGATTTTAACTCCTAAGTCCCTCTTGCTTCAGCTTTCTTCTCTTTACACCCACTGTGGCTGCCTTGGTTTGGGTTCTTATTGCTCACTTGGACCGGTGAGGCAGTCTTTTAATTGCCTTAACACCTCTAGTCAGCTCTTCCGCCCCTTCCCTTGTTCTCCTGCAATTCTATCCTCCATAGTACTGACAAAACCTAATAAGACCATGCCATCCCTTTCCTTAAAATCTTTTCATCACTCCCTATTGCTCACAGTATAAAGTCGCACCTCCTTACGATGACATACCTAGCCCTTGATGATTTTGACCTTTTCAACTTGCAGCTTTCTCAGATGCCCTAAGCATCCTTCACGATTAGCTGTTAAGGGTCTATCTAATTGGGCAATACTTTTCCAGACCTCCAAGATTTTGAGCATGCTATTTCCTATGCTTAAAATGATTTCCCTTTTCTGCTCTGCCTTCTCTTTTACTTTCTGAATTTCTCTTGATCCTTCATGATCCAGCTATCTCTGCAAGGAAGGGTTTGGTGTCTTTCCTCTGAATTTTGACAGCCCACATCTTACAGCAGCACTGTCACCATTTTACGACTATCGCTATAGATGCTTGCATCCCCTACTGAATTCCTAGCCTCTGATGGGCAGACTGTGTCTTCTTGAAGTCTTTATGTCCAGCCCCAGCACAGTACCAGGCATAAAGTGGAAGCTTGGTATTTGTTGAATGAAGGACACAGCCAAATACAGAAGTATGAAATATATACCAGACTCAAACTATTTTTTTAAAAAAAATCCTCCAGTTTTTTTTTTTTTTATCTTCCTAGTCCAATTAGTATGAATCACAGAGCCAAAGAAATCTATAAAAATGAGCTTTTCTCATCATAGGCCTGCTGTTAATTGTGACTGCCTGCAGGGTCAGGGCAAGGTGACCTCCTTGGGGCAGGGTAGGCAAATCCTCAAGAGGCCACATCACTGACTGGAGTTTCAAGGGCTCACAATGCTACTTTTTCCTTTTACCCTGGGAACAGTGTAAATACTGATGCTTATAAGCCCCAGGCACATGCTTTATTACTATAGAAGGGTCCCATTCTGCTCTTACCCAAGGGATAGTGGCCTGTGAGCCCTGTGCTGAGGAAGAGGGAGTAGGGTTTTGGTGAAATGGGACCACTTTGCCTCTGCTGAACTCTGCTGGTCCAGATCTCACAAGCTCCTCCTATAGGTCAGTCTCTCTCAGCCCCACAATCATCCTCAGAAGGAACATCCCAGGGGCTTACCCCTGTGGTCTCTACTCCAGGAAAGAAGGCTAGCTCCTTTCTCATTTTGTCCTTACTAGATCTGTTTAGCGTCAGAATAGGCACAGAGGCCATTTTCCATAGCCCGTTAGAAAATTATTTATGATTCACTTAGGTCACTGGCAGGAACATGGTCATTTTGCCAAATCTCAGACCTTTCAAGGGTCAGGGATGACTTACACAAGTCAAACTGAAATATAGTACAACTCTTTCTTCTGTCATGATTTACATATTCCCATAATTCACACCTTTTCAAGTTTCATTAGAATTCCCATGTTGTTATTAAAGTTTTTTCTGAGTTCTGACTGAATTTCCAAAAACATTCTCAGAAACACTTAGTGTATCTCAGCCTTTTATGATGAAACTACCTATGGAGAATAGAAGTCCCTGCTTAGGAAAAACAAATGAAAAATGCTTAGCATCTTTCTTGGAAGGACTTTTTTCCACTATAGCAAGTTCTTAAAAGTTCCTAGATAAGGTGTTATTAATTGTTTAGTGGGCAGATGCCCAATAGAGGAAGTACCTCTCATAATCTGTCTCTTGGAAAGCTGATTGCTTAGGGATAAGATAGAGTTTGTTATAATTCTTACTAAGCCAAATAATATTTTAAAGTTGTTCTGGTGGTGCTGAAATACAATAAACATTGTACTAGAGGGTGTATTAATCTCCAGCTATTGACAACACTCTTTCCTGATCCTTAAAAAGAGGCTGATAGACTGTGTGTGCCAGTGGAACCAAGGCCAACCAAGTGGTGTTGTCTGGAGACTGACATGGTCCTCATAAATCAGTTGGATTACCCCATAATATGGCAAGGGAGGACTGAGAGTGTAAGACAGTATTTTTTACTCTAGGAAGAAATATCTTAAAGTTAGGAACTATGAGACCTAGGTTTTGATCTATGGACTGTTTTTCACAGATGATGGATGGCATCTGATGGTCTTATATTGCTTTTAGCAATAAGAAGAGGTAAGACAGATCAAAGAGGCAGACATGGCTGGATTCTAATGTATTACTATGTTAGCCATGTCTCTAGTTCTGTATTTATCTCTGTGTTCTAGGCAGTACTACTTTAGGTGTGGTCCATGGATTTGTGGCAGCAGTATCATCTGAGTGATTATTAGAAATATATTTCTAATAATTTATTTTCAGCAGGGCATAGTGGTGTACGCCTGTAATCCCAGTCCTTGGGAGGCTGAGACAGAAGGATTGCAGGTTCTCCACCAGGCTTAGCAACTTAGACCCTTAGCAACTTAGCAAGCTACCGTTTCAAAATAAAAAATAAAAGAGGAATGGAGGTATAGCTCGGAGGTAAAATGCTCCTGGATTCAATCCCCAGTACCAAAGGAAGCAAAGAAAAAGGGCTGGGAATATAGCTCAGTTCTAGTGTATATGGGTTCAATCCTCAGCACCACACACATACACACAAAAGAGAAATGTATGTTTCCAGCTCCTTCCTAGACCTACTTATTCAGCATCACTGGAGGCTCCAGGAATCTGTATTTGAACAAGCTCTCCGATGATTCTTACACATAATAAAGTTTGAGAAACACTCTTTTAGGGCAATGGATCCTCACCATGGTGGGTTTTTAATAGGTACTATGCCAGAAATGGTTCTAGTCCTGGTCAAATGAATTTATAAACTGCTGGATTAAGCAAAGGTAGCTTTTCTTTTCTTCATTTTTTTTTGTTTGTTTTGGGGGGAAAGTGGAGGAGGTTCAACTGGATTTTGCAGCAGAACTTTTAATATGTTACTCTACTGCTCACAATCCTCCACTGGATTCCCAGCATGTTTAGAGTGACATCTTGAGTCCTTCCCCTGGCCTATGAGGCCTTGTATGGTTTCCATGCACTCTCAAATCTCATCTTGTCTGTTGTTCTTGCTTACTACAAGCTGGGTACACTGATCTCTTGGCCACACACACTCTTTACTCTAAGGTCTTTGTGGTGCTAGGGGTTGAACCCGAAGCCTTGGGTGTGCTAGGCAAGTGCTCACTGCTGAGCAATAATCCAGCCTTTTTTATTTTATTTTGAGACAAGGTCTTGCTAAGTTGCCCAGGCTGACCTTGAACTTGCTCAGCCTTCTACTCAGTAATATTTATTGATGAAGGAATGAACAAATGAATGGAGAGAGAAAATGGATGAGTTTACTACCCTACAGAGTGGAGAGTCATAGCAGTGGAACAGAGACACTGTCCAAGAAGAGTCCATGAGGCTCACAGAAAGCAGGGGAGATTCACTCATGCTTGGGACCTCCACGGCCTTACGAGTCATATCCTATTATGATTGATATCAAATTGCAGGCTGTTCCCACCAAGGCTATTAAGGCACAGGGAAATGAACGTCATGCATTTTTTGCTTGTAATCATGGAGTGGCAATGACTGTTTTACACAGAATGGAATATTGGTTAGCTCTCCAGTGAAGAGTTTCCTTAGTTCTTTTCTCTGTCAATTATCTATCTCACAGAAATCATTCACTTTTATGGCCTTAGTTGTTATTATTAGACACTGGCTAACTTTTTGTGTTTTAGTATCCAATCTCCTCTCCTGCCTTTCTATCAACAATGGGGTATATCTGCCTAGATGATGACATTAGCACCTTCAGACTCAAAATATTCAGAGCTAACAGCATCATGTTCCCCCCCCCAAACCACTTTTTTTCCTGATTTTCATATTTCTGATAAAGGCTGCAGTATCCTTATAGTCGTTGGGGCTGAAAACTCCAGGAGCGTTCTTCAAACTTCTCCTTTCCTCATTTCAACAGTTGCTCACTCTTGCTGATTGCTTCTGGTGTTTCTTCTGTCTATGTTTGCTTCCTTTCCCTCTTTTCTTGTTTGAATCTTGCTGTCAGTCTGTCTTACACAGGTGCCCAGCCTGGTTCTCAAGAGTTGCTGTGGTCCCACCTTATCCAATGAGCTTTGTAGTCCTCATTTCCTCACATATTTCTGGTCTAGCCAAATAGGACGATTCATCCTTTTCCTGATTCTTTCTGAGTTCTTCTGCTCTTGTGTCTTTGCTCATTCTTCTTCTCCTAACAATCAAGCTTTTCTTTTGACTGATGTCTATTAGCATCCTGTCTGTCCTTCAACACTCACATCAAATAGGCTCTCCTTCATGAAGGTTTTCTGATATGTTCTTTGAGAAAGGTTCTTCCTTTCTTTTTTCAATATCACTTCATATGTAAGACTTCTGGCACATCTTATGATAATTTATATTTTATGATAATTTATATTCTTATTTTATTCTTACCATCATACTCAAAGCCCCCGATGGCAGAGCCTTTGTCTTACTCATCTCTAGGTCTCCAGTAGGTACCCAATAGATATTGACTTGAAATGGAATATCTTGCCCTAAGCTATATTTCATAACAGCAATGCCCTTATAACATGGCCTAATAATGTTCTTTGGCTGGGGAACTCATTAAATGGTCACAGCCACATCCAGGCCTTTGGGGAGTGGTATGGCTGATGTTATTAATTATGTGACACAGAAAAGGTGCAGAAAGGTTAAGCGATTGCTAGTGTCAGACAGTAGGGGACAGACACTGTCATACCGTCTGCAAGTCTGATTAGAGCTTCTCTTAAGAACTCTCCTCCCTCTGGAAAATAACAGTTGCCGCTCATCACCTTTTGGGTGTCTGAGCTGCTTGGAGAAACGGAAACTGAGAGGCTTTAGCAGTATCTTAAAGGGATACATTCAGATTCAGATGTCCAGGTCTCAAAATGAGAGACAGCTGCCTTGTCTGCGTCTAAATCTGGGTGGCTAGGGAGCAGTCCAAAGAGTCTGCCTCCATTCCACCCACCCAGTCACTAGCCTCCTACACACTTTACAGTTCATTTGAATTGATGGAGCCCTTCCTAATTGCCTCTTATTGGCCTGTTACAAGATGAAGCACAGGGAGGGAGACAAAGCCTCCCTATTCACATTCTCAGTGGGCAGCAGGGGTCTCTGCAAAAATAGAGAAACTGGAGCCCAGGCTATTCAGTTTTGAAAGTCAGGACAAGATCTTCTAGCCTTCAGACCCCCACATTAAAACCAAAATATTACATCCTGGGAGACTCTGTACATTTCTCAAATGGTCTGTCAGGAATTTAGAGGCAATTTAATATTAAAGCTTATTTAATCAATCAGCACTACTTACAGTTATGGACTTTCTTTTTCCCTTCAAAGTGATATAAACTGTACATTTTAATTTCATTATTATTTTTTTCCCAATTGAAAGTACGGGGATGGGGAATAGGGGAGAGAAGGGGGAGTGCTTTTCATAAAAACATCATTCTTGTATTTATATATTAAGAAAGCAAAGGAGAGGCAATAAGTACAGCCTGATAACTGCACTTTCTGTTTAGCATTCCTTCCTCTCCATTGGGCCTTAGCTAGGTTTCAATAATTATTGCTCAGGCACATAGTCTTGGAGCTTTGCTTTTTCTCAGACTTGTACACAGTTCTAGGAAGGGTTGTTGCCAAAGCCATCATGTGATTTATTGACCCTCCACTGGGACAAGGGGGAACAGATATAACTTTGTGATTTTATTATAAGGAGGCTGGGTTAATATTTCTAGGTGAAACAAGCTACTATACCAAGTTCAAACATCTGAAGAGGGAGGTTAAGAAACCCTGAGTGTGGGGTGTAAGGATTATTCTGTCCTGGGGCTGTACAGACGTCGTCTGAGGCAGGGAGCAGGAGAAGAAAGGACACATTGTGACCCATTTCCAACACCTCCTGTGTGTAGAGGCGGAAGTTCCTTGCCTGCAGAGGGACACGCGCGGAGGGAAAATAGGAGAGTTACAACATGGCACTTACATAAACAACACCAAACCGGCATAAAACATCTAACAAAATTACACGACTTCAAGCTTGGAATTTTTATACAACATAAATATTAGGGTTCAGCCCATTTAATAATGCTATATAAAATCAAGATTTAAGGCAGTAACGTTCCACATAAACTCTGAAAACAACATTTATGCTTCTTATAAAAGCAGAAAATGATTGCATTCTGTGGGCTTTTCAAAACGATGAATATAATTACATGAAGCAACAAAAATGGATTGAATTAAAAATCCACTAGTTTCAATTTAAGTTGGTTAAGGGGGAAAAATGTAGTTTCTGGCCAAGGACTGAGAAAATTTTACAAGTATCAAAAAAAAAATGTTGTATGCACTGTTAGGCAGTTAGGCAGCCTTTTCCCAACATGTATATGCAGCCTGAGAGTCACCAATGAAATATGAGCCGCTTCAAACCTGCTAAGACCAAGAAACCCTTTAATAGCATCTACTGTCACAAGTAGAGCTGGTATTTTTTTTTTTTTCTCTCCTCATGAGCACATAGCCACCCCTGGAATAATCCAGCTGTTCCTCTAATGTCTTATGGCATCTCTTGTAATTTAGTTCTCATCACTGTTGGCTGATTTAGGCTGGCCATGCAGTATTGACTTAAAGGCAGAGTTGTACTCCAGCGGAAGCACACCCTGCCTCCATGGGGTTCTTTCTCTTATTAAAAAAAGCCAATCACTCCTCTTAGTGGTCTTCCTAATAAAGGTGCAACCTGACTGTGTTTGTGTGTGTGTATATGTTTTGAGAAGAAGGGCAGGAATGGTGAATATAGGCAAAAAGTAAAAAATAAAAAAAATTCAGCCTAATGCTAGTTCATGTTAAACTATTAGACAGAGACTAAAAACTTCTACTAGTCTCTTCTATGTCAACATTTTTTTTGAAGTTGCTTATTTATGGAAGTTAGATATGTACATTCTGATTTAGAGAAAACAATAATTTTGAGAGCAAATTTTCTGTTTATGCATACATGTCATGACCTAGTTTGACCATTACTGTAGATTATACTACTGTTAATTTTCTGTTCTTAGAGAAATCATTTGTACGTCCAACTACACCCTTGTTTGTTTATACATGCATGCACGTATGTATTTTTGTTGCTTCATGCTACCCTGAGGCTGAGCCTGGGTGTTTTCCGAGGTAGATGACAATTTTTCCTTGCTTTACCAGACCACCATTCAGTGGGGTCTAGAAAACTTACAAGAAGTTGACACAGAGGAGCTAGAGAAAGGAGCAGAAGTGCAGCCTGTGTGTGCTTGTAGGCATTAAATTCAAAACGTGCACATACATGCAAAGTGGTATTTAAATAAATGAAAATAAACACACACATATGCCTCTTGAGTAAGTTTTATGCTACAGTGCAGTTTCCATGAGCCATAAAAAGAAGATAAAAATGGTAAAGTGTAATACCTGGTGCAGAGGTATATTGATCTGCTTAAGGAGAGCTTTCACTGCCATCTGGAGCTCGTAGAAGAACAATTGCATGGGGCAGTCAGAAGTATGATCCACACTTTCCATAGATTCAGAGCCAGAAAGCTTTTGGATCCATTCCCACTCCTCTCTGTATGTTGAGTCAAGTTAAAATTAGAAATGTAACAAAAGTTCAGAATACGGCTCAGAACTTTCTTTGTGTGTTTGTCCAGAACCCAGATACCCAATTCTTGGTGGTTATAACTCAATACAATTCATGACATTTGATTTTTTTTCTACCCAAATGAAGTTTACAATGAGTTCTTTTTAATTTAAGCTTAATTCACCTATCAAACCACATACACCTCAGGACACAGGTCTAATTGGTATGAATCCATTTGTGAGATTGAAGCTTTCAAATATTTTGCAGTACTTTCCTGACTGTCCTCATTTTTCTTTCCCTGCAGATCCTCTGTAAGTCCTCAGATCCTACATTTTACCACGGGGGCATCTGCTGGTTAATTCTGCAGTTGGGTAACCGCAGGACTCTGGTCCAACTCAGACAACAAACCACATGGTACATTTCAACCCTGGCTTGTTGTAATGGTGAGGAGGGGTTATTTTGGTTTCTTCCCCTTTCCAAAAGCTTGAGGAGAATCACAAACAGGACTGCCAGACAATTCCAATAAAAGGACCCAGGGGACACACATCACTGCTTCTATCCTCCTTGCAGACCAGTTGTCTGTGTCTTCATTTTGCATGCTCTATAGTCTTTCCTAATGAACTTTTCCAAATGTCACATGGATGGGAAGGGGAAAAAGAATGGCAGTGGGAGGAAAACACATTTGGTATGTCCCCCAAAGGCTACTCTTCAAAAGGAGCTTGAAAAGACCAAGGTAAATGCCTCTTGGGGAGCATTGTTTCCACAGGTATTTTAGCAAGAGTCTCTAAACACATTGGTTTGGCCTAGTTTCTCCTTGGAACTGCAGGGAATAACAATGGGCTCTCCAGAGCCAGCTAGAGAAGAAAGTTCTCTAGGATGGGAAGAGAAGAGGCACTGGCATATGTTTCTACCCTATGAAAACCCCCTTAGGGCTTTCCTCAAAGGGTCGTACCAGTGTGGGCTCCAATCTGTGGGTCAGAAAACTAAGTCCAATGCTCATGAGCTCTTCATCACAAACAAACAAACAAACAAACCACCACTCTCTTTTAAACTAAGTACCATTAGCAAAGTTTCTGTTTTCAAAATGTCTGTTTCATGTCAAGCCTCACACTGGACAAGACTATGGAAAAATGTCTCCTTTGTCCCAATAAGAGAAACACATAAAAATTAAGTTCTATTGCAATCTGGGCATACTTTTGGCCTTACAAAGAATTGAAATCTTTGAAAACCTGCTTGGGAATGATTTCTTTTTTCCCCATCACTGATACTGAACTAAAGGAATCATTTATGACTAGCATAATCATACACAAAAACTAAAGGGACCACATTACTAAATTAGGGCTTGTAATTAAATTGGAAAATAAGCTACCAGTTAGAATACTATGAAACACCTACCACTAACTAATCAGTTTAGGCTATGAGGAATATGAAGGCTGCTGAAATCTTTTGTACAAATGAACCTTAGATCCTTGGCAAGAGGAAGTCAGTTGATGTAACTACTAAAAGAGATAATTTAAGTCCTTGAAACACAAATCTAGAAATGGATGAAAAGGACCATTGCCAGCCATGCAAACTTTTGAGAGGATTCAGAAGGTAACTAATGTTAATTGTCAAAGTGACCACCAGATGGCACACTCAAAGTCCAGGTGTAGTTGATAAGTGAAAGGAGAGAATAAGGTGGTCAGTGAGTTCTTCAACGAGATCACCATCATCATCATCATCATCATCATCATCATCATCTCCTCCACTGTCATCAAGTAATTGGTAAATAGTAAACCTTGCAAGACATCATCATTGATAAAGTCTTGCTACTTTAGGGATCAGATATTAAATGACTAAATTAGAGTCTCCTTAGGTTAAGCAAATCCATTGTTATCACTAGAATTTGAAGATACAGTTTGTACTCTCTGAAGCAAATCTGAAGGAATCTGGAGAATTTTTTTCTTTTATTGTATTTTCTTCTTTTTTTATGTTGAGCACAATTCAGTTCATTATAGTAGACTTTCAGAGGCCTACTATTAGGGTTAGTTATAAAGTTGAGGTAGCTTACCAAGATTGGGTAACTTTCCCAAAGCTAACAGGATGACTTGCTAAATACCAAACCATACAGCAACTTTCCAGAAGCTCAGTTCTAGTTACTTCTTTTTCTTCCCTAGAGAACCATATGGGGTATAGGAAACATATAAGGTTCTCAGACCAGAGAGTTAGGAGTAGGAAGAATAAAGGCTTGGGCCTTTAAGATCCAGGAGAATCAGTAGCTCTACCAGATCCCATTAATATAAGTGATATTAAAAAACAAAAACAAAAGCATAGGACTTTAAGATGTGAAAAAAGATATTGGAAACAGTAAAGGGGAAAGAAAAGGTCATCTGGTCATGAAGCAGTTGAGCATCAGTGGTTGTACCGTGAAGCACGCAGAGGTCAGAGTGAAAGGACAGTGTTCCTTCCCCTTTAATGGGTTTACTTGTCCCACTAACTAGCACTGGAAAGCCCTCCTTAACCCCGTGCTCAACCTCAGTTCTGCCTCTGCTCCAGTGCCATGGGACATCTTGTCATACGTCATAGAAACCACTCTGGTGAGTCACACTTCACTTTCCTTTGGACACTTAAAATTGATCACTCGAGCCATTGTTTTATCCCAAGGGAAATCCCAGTTCCCTGTAACTTACTTGGAAATATTATAGTTTTCACGGATCCTCACGTGGCAGAGAATATTGGGCAACTTTTGGGTTACAAGAACTTTGATCTGATCCACAGAGCTACATAGCTTCAGGTAGCCTAGATATAATCCAGGAGAGAGACGTTGATGACTCCTTTTGTGATAGGAGAGGATATCCTGTAGGGTGAAACAAAACAAAACAAAGTACATCAAACATCAATCTGAAAACCTCTTCCTCTTTAAGGTGTGCCTGTCATGAATGAATGTTGGAGAGGTGTTGGTGTGCCAGCTAGTCTTATCATCTTGCCTTCAGGAGAATTCTCCAAATCATGCAATCAGTGTTCAATATAGTCTGAGTGCTTATTTACCTTGGATTTCTGTGACAAGGGTAGGTGTGTGGGTTGTGATTGGGAATAGGCTGGTGGGCTAATAAGAAAGATAGAATTCCTAATTTCTGTCCATAGAGGGCTTACTGTTTAGGTGAGAGAAAACAAACTATCTTCCATTGTGAAAGCAGACATAGTAGTTACAAGAAGCTTCATACTTGGAAGATAATTAAAGTGGAAAAGTATACTTTTATACTAAAAGTATACTTTTATACTCCTTAAAATAGAATGAAAACTATATAGCAGAATAAAAGGGTAGATTGATTCTCTATCTTAAAAATTAAAACAAGTACTCCCCCAAAAGAGGTTCATTTTGTCTTATATTATTATCATTTAAGTTGCAGCCATACACTAATTCTGAGAATGAAGAGAGAATGAATTAAATGTTGATTCCTTTTTGGGCTATTTCTTTAGACTAAATTGTGTAGTATCTGAAATGATACTCTTCATATTTGATTTTCACAATGTCATCATGAAGAGGATAATTTTTGCAAAACTATTTGAAGGCTTCAGTTTTTCCTGGAATCTTAAAATTTTGATATTCAAGTAATGTTCTTATAAAGTTCTTGTCCATTCTATGTTCTTAATCACAATTAGTCTGGGACTTCTAGATTCTCAACTGTCAATGTGAGTTGATTAGGTCTCTACATTATCTTCATCAACTTCACAAGATTTTGCATCTTTCACAAGATTTGAATTTTTTCCTGGTAATGGATTTCCATGGAATTTACATTGTATTGTCACATCAAAATATTCCACAGGCTGCAGAGACTGAATGCAGTTGTTGGTACCATGGGGAGTACCAACCAAGATAAACCTAGTGAGATATTTGAATGGAATCTGTTTTTATGTGTGATCAGTTTTGTAGTAAAATACATGAGTTATGACTTTTCTCCCTGCACAACTACAAGGACTTAGATAGTGAATAAATAGAAAACACAGACACTCTTCTCCTTCCCACCCCCATATTAGTAGATAAGACTTTTTAAACCTTTGTGAAGAAGGGTGTCAGAGAAAAAGTTAGGAGTGATGAGTTATTTAACTAATTATAAGGGAAGGTTTCCTGTAACCCACAGTTTAGCTTGGTTTTTAGAAAGGGTAAAATAACTAAGAGAAAATTTCCAAAGTATCACCACAAAAAATGATAAACAAATGAGGTGATGGATATGCTAATTAGTTTGGTTTAATCATTCTGCATTATACATATAACTTTGTGCCCCATAAACATTTATTATTTGTCAACTAAAATAGTATTAATAAATATGAATAAATGTATTTTTTAAATAAGTGAAATAAAGGGAATCAACTCTACCAGTAAATGAAGGGGAGACAAAACAAAAATGAACATTTAAACTTGTATAGAATTCTGTGTAGAAGAGAAAGGGATGAGGCCTTCCTCGACCACTGTGCTATGAAGGAATAAGCTGTCTTCTGTAGAATTAACTATCTGTAGCATCTAACATAGTCTAGTATGTATTGTCTCTGCTGTCCCTTGCATTGTCATGCACATACTGAGTTCCTGTGATGTGTTGATCACTATGGGAAACACTGGGGTTTCAGGTATACATGATGTGATCCTTCCTCTTGAGGAGGCCAAGAAAGACAAACAAGTAAACAGATGGTCATAATATGCTGAAATTGGTTTTATAATAGAGGTAGTGTGGGCATACAGTGGAAGCAGACCTTGACTTATATTTTTCTTCTGTTCTGTTCTCTCTTTTTTCTTGTGGTGCTGGGTACCAAACCCAGGGCCTTGAACATGCTAGGTAATTGCTCTATCACTGAGCCAACCCTCTTCCCTGTTCTCTGCTAGAATTATACTATGAAATTAATTATAGAGTTTTTGTTGTTGTTTTTTTGCTTTGTGCACATGGCACCCATTGCTATTGTTTATAAAATAGGTATACAGCATGTGAAAATCAGGAAAAGGAACGAAATAAAAATGCTCACAATTGAGAAGGAGAGACAAGTAGTATGTGCAGAAAAACAAAATGTAAACAACTTTTAAAGGACATTTGGCAACAAATAGAAAAAATTATTTTATAATTAATAAAGAAGGAATTCTTAATATCGGATGAATAAGTCTGAACTTATTAATGTCTTCTATCACATCTCTTCAGAATGCATCATAGATAAGCAGTTGACTGGAAGAATTTTGGTCAAAGTAGTGTTTGGGGAAATGAACAACTAATTAAGGGGAGAGAATTGGTTCATGTGGGAAAGAAAAATAGAAGCACTCAGATCTATAGAATTTGATGATAACACACCCTATGAGTACTCTCGGAATAAGCAGATGTGACTATAGACCCATGGGCCATTATTTTTGAAAAGTCACAGAAAACTGGCAAAGTCCCTAAAGATTAGAAAAGGACAAATATGCCTGTCTGCAACAGAAAGGAAAGAATCACAGAATGACCCTGGTAATTAGACCTCTGACTTATTGATCTTTGGGGAAAATGCAAAAGGACCATCAAATAATCAACTTGAAGTCACCCAGGAAATCCTGAGGCATTAAAGAGGAGTCAGCATGGCTTTGTAAAGAGTAAATCATAGATACAACTTTAGTTTCTAACAGTAATAAAATAGGACCCGCAGAGCAGGGAGAAGTCGCCAGTGTAATCTGTCTCACTAAGATAACCTGGACAAAAGTGGAGTCTTGACCACATTACTTTAACAAGCTGGATATCTGAGTGGGAGATTGGTGGATGATGGAGATGGTGTGGGAATAGTAGACAGATTGAGTGATGGCCCAGTAGGGATTGGTCCCAAGGGCCAGTCTGCTCAGCTTATTTATTGACATTCCAGACAAAGAAAATCAAGAATGTGTGTATCAAATTTGTGGGCCCTAAATTTGGTGTGGTTTTGATTTTCTGGAAAATAGTAATAAAGCTATGAATGACCTAGTGCATTGGAAAAATAAGCCTATCATAATTAGGGTTGAAACTTAATAAGAAAATGTGCTTGTAAAGACTCAAACCCAAGAGTACAAACACAGGATGGGTAAGGGTGTAAGAGAAAAACATGTGGGGGTCAGAACTGACCACAAATAGAATGTGAGTCAGGAACATACTGTGGTTATAGAAGAGCCAGCACCATTCTAGGACAGAGTCAGTCAGCCTTTCATTCAATTTTTTAAAAGACTGTTACTGAGCATCTCCTATGTATTTTCCTTGCCTTCACATAGTCATTTTCTCAATATTAGTCAGAATGCTTTTGGAGCCTGAAATATGCATGAGAAGAAAAAGAAGCTGTCTCATTCACATCATCTAAAGTACACTAGAAAGGCCTTGAAAAACCAAATTGCCTACAGGCCCATATATTATCTGATTTGACCTCTAACCTACATTTCTAACCTCTACCTTCCCTTTGTGTCACGGATCTGCAGGCATAATGAATTGCTTTTTGCTTCCCTGTACATGCCCTAACCTCTCTTTTTTGGTTGTTTGTGGGCTCATAAATTCTATTAGCCTTTACTGAGCACCTACCATGTATGAGGCATACTAGGTTATTAATGACACCAAGATGAACAAATACATGATGTTTCTCTTCATGGAACTTAGCATTTCAGTGTGTGGGAGAAACATGTAAACCAGGTTTCCTAACCCAGCATAATAAAGACCAAAATAGACTTTGTAAGTCCATACAGACCCAAAGGAGGCTGAGATCTACTTGTACAGCTTCTGTCTCATTTCTTTACCATGCCCTTTATTTTATTTAATTTCATCTATTTAATTCCTCCCTCACTCCCTTCTTTCGCCCTCTTTTCTCCATGTGATAAACTTAACTTATCCTCATGGCTCAGCCAAATGCCACCTCGTCTGCAATGCCTTCCCTCAGGTTTGCAGGCAGAATTAATAGCTGCTTTGTGTGTGCACCCATAGTACACTGTCTGTACTGCTATCAGGCTTTGGCTTAATTCTGCCTTGTATTACCTTGATTTGTTTACAAGTCTGTCTCCTTCCCTTGACTGCACTCCTTGAGAGCAAGGACCTTGACTTATTCATTTGTTTTTCCTATAGCACCTAGAAGAGTGCCTGGCACCTAGTTGGTGTTGGAAAAAACTGTTTATTAAATATGAAGTGAAAGGCCCAGAGGTGGAGGGACTGGGGCTGGGCCTCTGGGAGGGCTGATAATGTGCTGGTGCAGGGATGAGGAAGGGTAGATCCCACCTCTCTTCATTGACCAGATGTTCTAAGAGCTTGTTGAAGGAGCAACATTTCATTGCCTTTCCAAAAAACACAGGGCTTCAGTTTTGCTGGACAAGGTATGAAAGTAGAATCCTGCAGATGGCAGAGGCCACGGGGTGGTGACTGGTGGTCTGTGATACCAAAGTTATGTACGATTTAGAGATTTTAAATTTTCTGAATTATTTTCTAATGTTTAAAAATAAAGAGATTTCACACTCAATTATGGATTTCCAACTTCTTTTTAAAAGGCAGGAAATATTTCAACAATGGGACTAAGTTCTTTTGCCGTAATAGATAAGGCTGAGTAGGACTGTCTCTCTAGATGGGACAGGACGCTCCAGAGTAATGTAGTCCCTCCTACACCCACCTGGTTTTTTCTTTTAAAAAACTGTGATACCACTCACATACCATAAAATGCATCCTCTTAGAGTGTGCAATTCAGTGATGTTTAGTGTATCTACAAGGTCGTACAACTGTCACCACTGTCTAATTTCATCCCATTTTAAGTCACCAGAAAGAAACCTCATATTCATTAGATATCATTCTCTAATCTCTCCTCTCCCAACTCCCAGAACCACTAATCTACGTTCTCTCTCAGTGGATTTGCTTATTATGGACATAGCGTATAAATGGAATCATGCACTCTGTGGCATTTTGTGTCTGGCTTCTTTCACTTGGCATGTTTTCACTGTTTTTCCATGCTGTAGCCTGGATCATGCTTCATTCATTTTTATGGCTGAATAATATTTTGTTATATGGCTATACCACAGTTTGTTTATTAATTCATCAGTTCTTGCACTTTTGGATTGTTTCTACTCTTTGGCTATTATGAATGAGACTTGTATGAACATCGGTAAACAAGTATTTGTATGAACCCAATTGTTTTAAGTCCAGCCTAAGTCACTTTTGTTAATTTTCTCATTCTTATAGTTTTTAATATACTATGTTGGATGCCACTTGGAGGTAAAAAGAATAGGTATGTGCAGGAGAAGCAGCAGAAAAGGGCAGAAGAGGCAGTAGGCTTGGGCACCTGGAGTGCAGGAACCTGGAGGTGACAAGGAGTGCTTAGGGAGAAGAGGAAAGTGGAGCTAGGAGGAGAAGAAAGATGAGCGTCACCACAGCTTCCTGGGACACACTTTTAAGAAGGAAGGCAGAGGAAATGAGCGAGGAGAGAGTGTAGAAAGCAGCATGGTAGAGGAGGAAGGACAGGAGGGCAGGTGCCAGAAAATGTGGTCCAAGAACCTCTTACATTGCATTTTGGCAGATTATTTCCTGAAAATGTGTGGACTCAACCATGAACTGAACATGATAGAATTACCTATCCTCACTAAGTTTTTATGAGAAGCAAATGCTATCTAAGATATGACTGAGTATTGTAAAGTCAAATACATAGTATACCCATGAGAGACTGATCTTCAGAGAAAACCTCACATGTGAGGTGTTTGGCTACTGAAATGACCCCTGAAAATCACAGAATAACCCAGCACCCCAGAGGAGCCCTCTTATTGGAAATACCTTCATTGCCAACTAGAGGGACTCTAATCTAACTTGTTCATGATATCTCTCTTCTATTTCCCAGGCAAGCATGAGAAGGCCTTTTCTCTCCCAGATAAGTGAGAGAGGCCAGTTATGAAGGTCTGGAATTGGAGAAGGTCAGGAAGTGGAGGGAATTGGGTACTGGGGTTTCCCTGGTCCCTGTGGATTAGTAGATTCTTTATGGGTGGAGATTTTGTTCAATTTGAAACCCCTATTGTGCTATTGTGAATCATAATGCATATTTTCTTAATTGTTATGAAAGGGTAGATGAAGTGATTTAATGACTAGGGAATGATGGGGCCAGTGGCAAAGGTCTCCTGGGACAGTAGGGGAGAAGAGTCTGGGTGTGTCCGGAGGCAGCCTAGGATTGCTTAGATTTTTCTGAGTGGAGCAATAACAAAAATCACAAAAATGTTTTGTGCTACTCTTCTAATGCATTACATATTAACTCATCTAATCTTCATCAGAGCCTTGTAAAACAGGGTTTTCTGCAGAGGAGGAGATACAAGGGGTAAGAAGTTCAGTAACTTGCTGTGGTCACACAACTAGAAAGGGTGTGGCCAGGAATCATATCATATGCAGTCAGCCTGATTCCAAAGGGACACCCGGGTATGTGGTGAGGGAGCTAGAAGAAACCAAAGCTTCCATTTAGGATGCCCAGTGGTCATCACTTCACTGCCCTGTTAAAAGAGAGTTGTCTGTGGCCCATCATTGTGGAAATTACCAGCCTGCTCTGGGCCACCATCAAGACCTATCTCAATACTCATGTTGAGCTGGTGGAACCAACTCTTGACATAATTAAACCTTAAGTCTAGAACCTATTGGATACCAGCCCTAGGAGTGTTATTCTCCATTTCCTCTCCAGCTTTGGACCTATATGGTAAGGTGGAGAGAGAAAAGTGGGGGGAAGGAGAAGGGAGAGTGGGGTGGGCAGGAATGACATCAAGCAGGAACGTGCCAGTCAGCAGGGGTAAATTTTCCACTTGGATCTGTGTGGAAACCTGATCCTGCCTCTATTTTTGGTCTCCTTCTCTAACAACCTTTCACCAGATTGGAATTTTTCTGCACCTGTAACACGTTTTTAATGTAATAAGTCTAGGAGAAACCAGGTATTATATCATGCTGGGGCCTGGGCTGTGTTTCTAGGAGCAAAGGTAGCCCAGACCCCAGTTTATCCCTATAGGGGATTAGTGTATTAGTCACCCTGTAAAAGCTCAATTTATTATGATTTTTAAATGTTTCTTTTAGCACTTGCTTATAAAAGGTGAAGAGGGGAGCCACGAATGTGTCTGTTTCCCCTCCCCCACCTCCTTCACACATGCACTTAGGCTCTATCAATTTCCTATGAACTCAAATTCCATAAAATCAAATCCAGAGGTATTGGCTTTGACCAATTAGCTTAACTTTGCTGTGTTGGACTTTTGTTCTGGTTTGGGCCAGTGCAAGTAATGAACTGGTGAGATTGTACTAGGCGCCCCTCAGTTGGGAATGAAAGTCAGAAAGTAAATTAGCTGTTTAAGGAGACCAGGAATGGCTACTGGGGCCCAGGGCCAGGAGTCAGTGTTCTCACATGTGACTGGGTCCTTCCTTTCCTGTTACTACTCTAGATGCACTGGCAAGTGGATGTGTGCCATTGGTGGTATTGGGCTCAATGTAGATGTTTCTGCCTGTTTTTCTATCTAGGTGGAGAGTTCTATATAAACTCACACCCACCACGGGGTGGGGGCTGAAGAGAGAGAGAGAGAGAGAGAGAGAGAGAGAGAGAGAGAGAGAGAGAGAGAGAATCAGAAAGAAAGAAAAAGAAAAAAAGAAAGAAAGAAAACGAGCAAACTGGAAGCCAATGCTCACATAAGAACATGCAGGACAGATGGTAGTTGGGCCAAAGCATTCCCTTCCCAGCAAACAACGGGCTTGTGTCCTTTCACTGCCATCCAGCCATCCAGGCCAATAGTCTGTGTCTAACTGCTTAGGGTTTGAATTTGGATGGCTGTTCAGTACTCAGGTGAGTCCTTCATCCTTTACTTCATATCCCTTGCCTCACTCACTAAAATCCTAACTCTTGCTCTGAATGTGAAGTGACAGAGCAGAAAGAAGTCTGTTTCTAATCCAAAGATGTGCATTCTGCTATCTCAAAGCTGTGTGCTTAGGGGCACATTCTGTGTTTGGAAGAGTTTAAAGCTAATTCAGTTTCTGGTTCTCTCCGTAAGAAGAAAGAATACAGAATTATCAATGCAAAATTGCCAGGATGCTGGTCAGTGTCTTGAAAGGGCTGGGCAGGTGAAGAGCTGAATGACATTGAAGCTTCATTTGCTTCCCTAAATCTGCCTCTGTGTGTAGCCCTATGTCACAGAACCTCTTCAAACTCTGGTTCATTCCTCAAATGCATTTAATCATGCCTATTGTTCCAAGAGAGTATTGTAAAAAACAAACAAACAAACAAACAAACAAGAGCAAAAAGGTGTTAAAGAAGAACAAAATTAAGCCGGGCGTGGTGGCCCACGCTTGTAATCCCAGCATTCGGGAGGCTGAGACCGGAGGATCCGGGTTTGCGGCCAGCTTCAGCTACCTAGTGAGGCACTCCGCAACTTAGTGAGACTTGGTTTCAAAATAAAGAATAAAAAATAGGGCTGGGGGTGTAGCTTGGAGGTAGAATGCCCCTGAGTTCAAATCCCCAGTACTGCAAAAAAAAAAAAAAAAGAAGAACAAAATTATTTCACTTGCAGGAGAATGGATGGATCTAGAGAATGCTATACTAGGTGAGATGGGCCAGGCACAGAAAGTGATGGGTCATATGTTTTTTCTCCTATGTGGAGAGAGAAGTTGAGATACAAGAGGGACTCCAGATAAAGGAGAAGCCCCAGAGGAGTAATGCGGGGGTCTAGGGAAAGGAGACATGAAGGAAACACTTTAGTTGAACCTATGTAGTGTACACATATGAAATGATTAATGCCAACCTCAATATCTTGTATGGAGAAGGGGAGGGAGTGTGGTGCAATCTGGGGAGAAGCTCACCAAAGGCTATGTGCATGCATATCCCTATCATTCTGAACTTCATTATGATGTGTGATTATAATGCACCAATAAAAGTATATTAAGAGGGAGTAAAATGTACAAGGGTGTTTTTGTTCAAAGTGTCATATACACAAAAATACATATATATTATATTCTAACATTATATTATATTCTAACATATTATTATTACTAAAACCTGTTTCAGTTTAATTTAATGTTTTTGTTACACTATCTGTAGATACCCTAATCAATTATTTGTCTCAATGTTTCTCATGGGTTCATCAGACAGGACATTTTCAGAGTGATTGCAATTTGCATTGCTTGATAATTCCAGGTCTAGAGAGGAATCAATAAAAATAAGCTTCAGCATCTTTTCTATGTGTGGAGTACCAGTAATGACCCATCTCTCTACTCCTTCACTGCACATGTAAATGGCTCCTGCTATATTTCAACAGAGCCAACATAGTTGTGCTTGGAATTTCAAATACATCAGAACATTGAAATAAAACTAGGTACCTGGATGGTTATCAGTAAAATGTCTAAGGCTGTTGGCTCCTCGGGCGTTGACAGAGACTTCCTCTGGCTCTGCAACTTTGAGATCTGCATCCACTTGCCATTAAAAAAGGAATAAAGCATCTCCACCTCTCTGATGGTGACTATGAGGATGTTTCCATGCCGGTCTTTAATAGGCTCATAGTAAACTCTTCCCAAGTTGTGTGTTCCAAGTAAATTCTAGAAACAAATAGATTACTGGTAGTTTAAATGATATTGTCAAAGAAAAACAACACACACTCCCTGAAGGACACTGTGAATAATTATTGGATTCCTGAGAAGCTGTTTGTTTTTTCAGACTTAAACCTAGAATATGCAACATCATAGAAATGTGCTTCACAGAAGCTCAAAGAAAATATCTTAGCCGTGAGTGTGCACAGATTATAGCAAGAGGCACAAAAATTATGTTTTTTTAGGCAAATTCAATATCTGTAAATATCTCTTACCCACATAGACACACCAGCGCATAAACCTCAGTTACCAGTGCTTGAAGAGAATCCCAGATGTTTTAAAGAAAAATGCTTGATATTTCAAGTATGCTACTTGCGGAGTTTTCAAGAGATCTACAGTAAGCTAGTATGAGGTGGGGTTGTTTAAAATGAAGAGGTGAATTGACAATGTAGCACATTGTATGGGTCCCCAGATGACTGCACATTCCCTTCAAGATACTTTAATTGGGAGATTGGCCTGGTTTGACTTATCTGCATTTCAGGGAGTTCTGTTTATTTAAAAGTTTGCTAAAATTGCTTATAAAGTAGGTTAACTGAGGCAGACAATACTTCTAGAAAGGTATGAAGGGAAGGATGCCACATGTGGTATGGAGGGGGCCCCTGTGGGTGTTACTTAAATAAACAGGAGTTTCACAAATATGCTGGGCTTGAAGATTTCCAACCTAGAAGACTGGCTGATTAGGCTAAAATCACCTCCTGCTTTAAATATCTGTGTTTTTAAACAATTACAAATCATCCTAGAGCTCCTGTTTGGTATTTTTGTGAGTTCACATAAATATTGAGATGACCTGCTAGCATGAGAGCAAAAGTAGAACTGGAATTTGTAAAAGTGACAAGGTTGACCTAAAAATAAATGGGCTGACTCATCAATAGCCACATCCATGAGGATGCTGGCATATCCTTATAGATACGGCTGTGTTTTGCACCTTTTATTCTTCCTCACCAGGATCAGACACAGAACAAGTAAGAAATCTCATAAATAACTACTGATATTAAAAATTGGCAGGATTATTATTTCCTAAAAAGTGGCCTAATCACTCGGATTTTCCCTCTCCAATAAATGACTTCTAAATCATAGAGAACTAGTTTAGGTAGTTTTTCGTTCAGCTCTACATAGTTCTATAGTTTTATATAGAGGCCATTTGCAAATAAGCAGTGTGCTGGTAAACTGGCTAACAAAACCAAACAGAGCAACAACAACAACAACAACATAAAACGTGGGGTGGATGGCAGACTTGTAGCATATGCCAATCTCTGTGGTGTAAATATTTCTGCCACAGTCAATTTCAAGTTACTCAGAGTTTGACAACAAGCTTTCAAAATTCCTGAATATTTAACAGTTGGCTCTCTGGAGCCAGTAGGAGTTGAGTTGGCTTCAGCACACCACAACTATTAAGACTTTATACTAGTGTTGGGTTTCAGGGCTAGCTGCCATTCATTAACTGTTGAACTCTTTGCCCTCTCTGGTCTCACCATCTTAAATTAAAGGCCTTATAGCTCAGACATCCCATATGCTAATCCTTACCTCATGGAGTATTTGAGAGATTAAATCAAGCAATGCATGAGAAAGTGTTTTGCAAACTCTCAAACCTGCTACAGTGTGGGAACTAGGTTTTTTTCTCTGCTCTAATTGGAACCTCACCTTAGCTTGCACCTTCTCATTTTCAAGATCCAGCCCAGGTTTCACTTCCTCTAGGAAGACTTTCCTAACTCTCTGAGGTAGAATTTGCCATCCTCTCTTTTCTTCCCTATTGCTTCTTGCATAGCTTTCTAACTCAGCATGTCCCCAGCTGCATTACATGTGATTGATGCCCACGTCAAGAGATCATCATGGTTTCATCTCTGTGTCTCTGTGTCCTTTGCACTGTGCTTGACACATAGTAAGAAGTTGGTGATTTTTGTTGACTGAATTAGCATATTATATTTTTGTTAAGACATTGGAAAATATGATTCACTTTGGACCAAGGCTGATGGATATACATTGATTGAGTGGTCATTTCATTTAAGAAGAGTTTATATCAGTGACTCGCTGTCAGCTTTGGACAAGTTTTCTAGTGGGCTGAATAAGAAAGCATTAACAATCTTCCTGAAATTACTCATTGACATTAACTTGGGTTGGATATAGTCAGCCCTAGGGGGAGTACAACTTGAAAACAAAATATTCTTGTGAAAATAAATTGCAGCCGTATTCCAAAGGGGCAAATTTAGAGTTGTCTTAGGGCCTAAAGGAAAAGCTAGATCATATTAATACCTGGCATGCTATATAATCAGGTTAGGTCCCCTGATGATCTTATAAGGTCAAGAGGAATAAGAGCACCTGATGATTCATAGGAATGGTTATAACTAGAACAATTCACAGGACTATCAATAAACTACAGATAGAGGCAACATATTTTGAGACCTTTATTTAGTTTGAGGTGACATGGAATGCTAAAGGAAGTCCAGTAGCAGGATGTGAAGGCCTGGAAGAGTGACATTTCGGGAAACCTTTTTTTTCCTCTTAAAAAGGAAAAAAAAAAAAAAAAGAGGAAAGACACAGTATCATAAATTATTACCTCATACTCACTAATATCCATTTCTAAAAACTATGGAGGAGGAAAGTTTAATGGAATACAATTGACACTGTCAGATTATCACTCTCTTTTGAGGATAAGTACTCAGATACTTCTCATTGTGAGAGCAAAGTACATTTCTGTCCCCTCCTAAGAAGAAGCCTCTGCTGTTTTCCTGAAAGAATGAAAACAGTACAGGGTCTTGATCACTTACAGTCTTTCTCAACTTGTTTTATTTTATCCATATATGTTTATTTAAACATACATTTGTTTTCCTGTCTAGGTGATTTTAGTTAACTAATTAATGCATATGTCACCTACTTTTAAATAAAAATTAAATCTACTTCGAAATAGGATGAATAGATGTCTACTTGCAAAATTTTGTGTATAGTTGATACCAATCAGGTTATATATAATACATTTACTTTCTTTGGACTATTGCAAAAAAAAATCTTAGATTAGTAAAGTAACCTAAAATATTAGGCATGTATTAATTTACAGTAGACATCTAAATGCATAACTAGACATTTACTTTTTCTTTTTTAACTATAATGTGGGTAATTTGTTTTATTTAAAATCCCTGTCTAGTTTTTGTAAATTAACACAGTAATATGTTGAAAATAGTATTGAGAAGAAAGCAGTCCTTGGAATTATATAGATCTGGATTTGAAGCTATACTCTACTGCTTCCTATTCGTGTGACCCTGGGCACAAATTAACCGTTCTAGGCCACAGTTTTATCATCAGTTAAATGGATAACAGTAATAGTGCATTATCATTAGGTTGTAGTGAAGTTTAAATGAGACAGCATTTGTAAAACACTTATCACAGTGCCTAACACCTAGTCTGTTAAACAAATGAATGTTATTGTTCCACTATTATTGACTGTTATGTATTAAAGGAGGACCTTACTAGAGAGCAGAAGCCAGAAAACAAAGAGTAAATTGCACAGTAGTTGGTATACACCATGTTGAAGGTTAAGTCAAGTGTGTTGTGGACACAGAGGAGGGATAGAAAGAGTGTGGTCAGGGCCCTGTATGCTATGGTGCCATGTCTGGGCCACTACTGAAAGAGCCTTGAGGCAGGGAACGCTGTGGTTGGAACCTTTTAGGTTGGCTACTGTGGCAGAATGGACTGGAGAGTAGGAGTGGAAACAGAGGGATGACATTGGAGTCTTTAAAGTACTAGAGTAATCAGGCTGAAGTAGGAAGACTGGAAAGAGGAGGAGAGTAAAGTGAGAGGTATAAGAGATAAATGAATAGGATTTACATATAGGTGATACATATAGTTATATGTAATACACTTACTCTCTTCAGAACATTACAAAAATTTTGATTAGTAAAGTGACCTAACATATTTAGTATATATCAATTTAAAAATTTATTTTTCTTCTTCTGAAAAGTTCTTTTTTGCACCTGACTCCCCCTTCCCCCAAAGAGTTGCCTTGCATGCATGTCCCTATCACTCTGAACTACATTATGATGTGAGATTACAATGCACCAATGAAAGTAGAAATAAAATAAAATAATAATAAAATATTTCTAGACATGTTTATTCTAGAGACCATCAAATAGCTTGGACAATAAGTAAAAGTCCTCTGCCTCCCCAAAGCAACTATTATTTAATCAGACAAACAGAAGTATGAAGAAGAGAAGGGAATATGTAATACTGCTCAGGCTTTGATGAGAGCTCAGGTAAGGGTGACCATTTATTGAGACCTCAGAGGCTCTAATTACTATGCAGGGCTAGAGAAATATCCAGGTAGTAACTATGACGTGAGACACATTTCTGATCATTTTTCCCTTTAGTTAGATGGAGTTTCCCTCATGTGTGATTTTGGGGATGCATGGAGCTGGACTGAAAATACACATATTTATCCAATCAGCAAGTCCTGAAGGTCCAGCACATGCCAAGTATTGGGGCCATGGAGGTACCCAAGACAGACACATTCCTCAAACTCAGTCACTCATAGCCCAGGTGGGTTGCCATACAGAATATCAAAATAACTGAACTATGGGATTATGATCATTGTTCTGAATCAAGAATCCAAGGGGCTGTGGGAGTCATTCACTGAACTAGGAGATCAGTATAAAAATTAGGTTGGGGCCTGAAGGATATGTAGAAATTAGCAAAGCAAAGAGGAGAGAGAAGAGTATTCTAAACAGAAAATAGCAAGTGAGCTAGCAAAAGAGATTGAGAAAGACAGACCAGAAAGTTGGAAAGAAGTCAGGAGGGTGGAGAATTATGGAAGCCAAGGAATATGCCAATTTGAAAAAGGAGAACAGGGTTATGAGTATCAAGTCTTGCTAGCATATCAGTTGCAGAGAGGACTTAAAAGTGTCCATTGGATTTGGTGAAATTGAAGTCATTGATGAGGACAGAAACAGATTTTGTGGGGGCCTGAACTATACAATTTTGGGGCTCCCTTTAAGGCACAAAGAATACAGAATTAAAAATATAAAATTAAGCATAAAAATGAATGCTTATTTAGAATGAGAAAACAACCCTACCAAAACACTGGAATATTTTCAACTTCAGGTTCCCTTTTCTTCCTGAAATTTCTTTAGGCTGTGTTTCAGAATTGTTTCTTGATTGCAACCCAACTTCCCCTTGTCACCTAAAACACTCCAGGGCTCCCATACTCACGGGAGCCTTAAAGCCCCAGCTTCATTAGAATCATCAGCCTCTGATGACTGGAGACTTAAAGCATAGTTTCGTAGGTGGCAGCAGGAGTCAGAGAGAGGATTGAGGGTTGATGGGAAATAAGTGGAGAAAGAGGATGTATGTAATTCAAGAGAGCTGGGTATTATAAAGGGGAGAAGAGAGATCGTTTGGTAGCTGAAGAGGAATATGGTGTCAAGAGAGGAATTTTGGGGGTGGTTAAATTGGAGAGACTTGAGAGATGGGATCCAGAGCAAATGTGAAGGGATGACCCTTTGGTAGGAGGTATGAGATTTTATCTGTTGCAATAGGAGAGAAGGAAGAGAAGATGGGGTCAGTGCAAGGTGGTTTGTAAATTTGGTGGTGGAAAAATTATTTCCATTTCCGTGTATTTTTTTAGTGAATTAGCCAGTAAAGGCATCAACTGAGATGGAGATGCAGAGTGTGGGAAAAGGAAGGAGAAGGGGCTGGGGGAGTGGATATTTTTAATAGTTGCTCTGCAGTGTGAGAAAGCAAATTTATTAGAGGAATGGAATGGGACCACTGGTTACTATTCCATGTGAGAACTGTAATCATGAGTTTAACATAAAACCTGTCAACTTTTTTTGTGATTTTTTTCCTGCAGCAAACGAGGTATAAGGTCTACTTCAGTGTAGACATGTTGGATTTGTCCAGACTTGGTATTTTCCCCAATAAGTAATATGGAGGGAGAAAATTTATTCTATTTTCAAGGGGAGGGTGATGAGTTAAATTACCTAAGCTTAACAAGGGGAAGGATAGTCTCAGAAGAGGGATGATGCATTATGAAAAGTGGTGGCATCGATAGATTCGAGGCCAAAGAAATCCAAGACTATTGCAGCACAAATAGTTAAGTAGAGTCACAGTGGCCTTCCCAGCATCCCTCAGCATCTGACTGCACTGGCTCCTAATAGCCTGATGCTTCTGATGTTACTAATATCAGAGGAAAGCGTTCTAGGAAGCCTCCAATAAACATACAATAAAGAGCCTTGCTTGAAATTCCAAGGTTGCTTGGTCTGCAGTCCAGGGGTATCTGGGGAGCATGGTGGGCTCACTGGAGGGCACACCAAGGGTTTTAAGCTTCCTGGGTATGAACTTCATCCTAAGGGAAAGGGGGTTTGAGGGACAGTGGCATGGTCTAAGCAATTGAGTCAGTTGCAGATGAAAGGAAGGGGCACTTTGAATTCAGCACTGTCATCATGGCCTAGCTCCAGAAACTTATTTTGGGGTTGGAGGAGAAGATTCTGCAACAAAGAATGCATTGAAATGAAGACCTGTTTGCTGAAATCTCCGAGGCCATTGAAGACATGAGGCAGGAAACTACCTATGTAGTGAAGTACAGCACAGAGGGGCAGTAGTCAGACACTTCACAAAAGAAGAAATACAAATGGCCAATAAATGTATGAGGAAATGTTCAACATCATTAGCAATCAGAGAGATGCAAATCAAAACTACTTTGAGATTTTACCTAACCCCAATTAGAATGGCAATCATCAAAAACAAGAACAACAACAAATGCTGGCGAGGGTGTGGAGAAGTGGGAACCCTAATACATTGGTGGGACTGCAAACTAGTGCAACCACTTTGGAAAACAGTATGGAGGATCCTCAGATGAATGGGAATGAACCTATCATATGATCCAGCAATACCACTTCTATCAGACCGACGCATGTGTATCTATTTTATAGCTGCACAGTTTACAATTGTCAAACTATGGAACCAGCCAAGATGTCCATCGACAGATGAATGGATTACAAAACTATGGGATATGTACACAATGGAATTTTACTCAGCCATAAAGAAGAACAAAATCATGTCATTTTCAGGGAAATGGATGGAACTGGAAAAGGTTATGCTAAGTGAGATTAGTCAGTCACAAAAAGTAAAAAATAGTATACTCGCCCTAATATGCGGGCGCTAGGGAGAAAGTAGGACCTAAGAGGGACTCTATATGAAGAAGGAGAAACCTTAGATGAGCAAAGAAGGTGACTTAACTGAAGGTGATGGGGAGGGGAGAGGGAAACACCCTAATGCACGTGATGTACTTTCACAAACATATCAAAGTTAATCACTAAACTGAACTTGAGAAGGAGGGATGGTGAGGAAGTGGGGCGGGAATTGGGGAGGGGTTAAATGAGAAATGTGTGCATGTATGCCTTTACCAGCTTGTGCCTAACAAAGATGTATAATTATAATGCACCAATAATAATAAAAAAATTAATTTTAATAGCAAAATAATTATTATTAGTGCAGAGGGTTGAGATATTATTGAAGGAGTTAAAGAAATGAAGTTCCCATAATGGTAGGAAGGGGTAGAGCCACAGATTTTTTGTTTTGTTGTTATGACCTTATTTTTATAGTGTGGCTGGTATGGTCTGGCCAAACACAGCATATATAGATTCCTGTTATGCAGCTTTCTAGGGATGATGTGACTGACAGTTTTATAGGTAGATACCCATCTCTGGAAAAGGCTCAATGATCTTTTAAGGACCCCAAGCAGATTAGGTGTGTGTGTGTGTGTGTGTGTGTGTGTGTGTGTGTGTGTGTACATATATACTCGTGTGCATGGGTGCTAAGAGCCACAAATTAAGATAATATCAGAAAACAGTGAGAGGAGAACCCAGGGAATCTTGGTTGGGATTCAATGCCATTTCTAGGAGGAGTTCTGTGGTCTACAAAAATCCTTACAGGGCTGGGGGACTTGATATGATATGGATGATAATATAAAAGGAGTCATTTTTAGGGTCGATTTTATTTTTAATAAGTAAGCATACATGCCTATGCTTAACCCAAAACACCACATTGAGAGACTTCCTGGAACATGTGCTGGCCTCTGTCTCCATCCCCACACATAGATGCACAGGCTGCCAGAGTAGCAAGTGTCCTTCAAGTGATAGTGCCAAACTCCCTTTGTTTTGCAAGTAATAGAACTGAAGAACAACTGAGTTGACTGATTAATATCAAGTCCAGACCTCAAGTCTCCTATCTCCTTGTTTAGTGGGTCATGCCAAAGGGACAGGTTCCCTCCATGAGAAGCTGTGTAGTTCATACTGTCCAAGATCGCTTTGTGTGCCTAGGGATCTGACAGAGGAAGAAGCCCACCCTCTTCTTTTCCAGGTAGTATTGGTAACTGAACTCTCCAAATTAAAAACAAAACAAAACAAAACCTTCTTTGAGAGTCTGGGTTGAAATTCAGCCTCTCACCTGCAGCTGGGCTGTCGCTGCAAGCATCTTCTGCCGTGTTTGTAGCACTGTGGACGAGGACATGGAGATAGGTACACTTTGCCTCAGCCACCTTATGTCTTCCCACATACAAGACAGCTGCAAAAGAAGTCATGAGGTCGTATCATCGTCCGAGCCAGCGCGTGATTTAGGTTGTGGCATCAAAGCGAAACAGGGAGAAGGAAACCTGACCCCTGGTGTTTGTTCTCCAGTCCATTTTCAGATACACCCGAAACAACTTTTTGATCTCTATCCAATTGGAAAAAGATCTGAATGCTAATGAAACAGTCAGATCCACATTTTAGTCTTTGCCAAATGATCCCATAACTCAGAAGAGTGGAGACACAATCTGACAGGAGGCAAGCTTCTTTGCTTTGAAAATGTAGTGTAGATACTACTTTGGCATTTTTTTTAATGGCATAGGGCCTCTTTGGTCTGAAAGAGACCTTTGAGATAATTTACTTCCACCCCAAAACTTTGGTCTTTAGAGATCCCCTCAACTAAGGGTTCAGAGATTTATGTGCAAAGTGGGAGAAAATGAAATCGGAACTCAATATACCTTCGTGAACCACAGAAAATCTTGCATAATGGAACTGGTGTGAGAGTCATCTATTTCCACAATCGGTATTTGATCTTCATTGGTGACTAACATATTGTCTTTGTAATAAAATATAACTGCTATGTAGAGTCCCCTAAAAAGAAAAAGCAAATTAAAAAAAATGTCCTCCACTTTCTCCTCTACCAAACTCAGTCTTGGAAAAAAATATTTTGGACATTACAAAACATGAATTCAAAATATACCTAGGAACATATTCCTGCTATATATTACAAGTTCGCAGGCTAGAATGAAGAAGAATCTTGCCCAAATTCTCAGGAGAATTTCTTCTCTTCTTTTAATATAAAAGAAATTCCCACTATATTTCCACTCAGAATCAAAACCAGCTCATTCCTGAGAGGTTGAGATTTCCTGAAAAAACTATATTGGACCCACCGTTTCAAAGTCTTCACAAACTTGTTTGAAGAATGGAATAGGTGTTTCAGGCTCCTTGATACTGACTGCTTGCGGCCCGTGGTTTGTAATTTTGAACTTTCTGGAACATAGAAAAATAGTGTAAATTCCATTTGACAGATCAACAGTCCCTTTCTTCCTTCCTGCCTCCTCATCCTGCCCCCTCACTGTTACTTATCAGTTTCATGTAGGGATGCAGCTCATTCATTCCTACAAGAATCTCTTATATTCTGAGATGCTGACGGTGAACTCAATTAATGAACAACTCTCCAAACATATTGGTAGTGAGTGATATTTATAACTCCAAGGGAAACCACTCAGATGTTTTGTTGACACTTTCATGTTGAGTGATTTATGATTAAGTTGGATAAAAAGAAATGGAATCAACTCCTCTGCCCTCTTCCCCACTCATTGTCCTCCAATAGTCACAGACTTCTCAGAGCTGTCGAAGCTCTCCTTGTTACCCCACATTAATGGTTTTCATTATAAAATTAATAGGGTCACATCACAGAACATCTGGAGAAAAGGGGGAAAAAGAAAGAGCAAAATCCCACTAACATTGTGCCACTTCTGTGCTACCATGACTAGTGTTCTGGGCAGTTTTTTTCTAGTGTGAATGTTGGTTTATGGTAATAGTTGTAGAGATAGGAATGACTATCATGCTCATTATTCAGAAGAAGAAACTAAGACTGAGATGTGAAATGGGTTGCCGAATATCACAAAGCCAGTATCTGGGAAAACTGAGACATTTGTTTTTTTTTTTTTCTTTTGGCGGGGTTGGGGGGAAGCTACCATGTGTGAGCCTCTGCAGTTACACTGGTGAGCAAATCATACATTGCTTCTGTCCAGAAAGGAACGGCTCCCACTAATAAAAGCCGTAGAATTCCTAGACTCTCTGTTATAGTCTTTGCAAACAGTGCTCCATGGAGCTGAACTAGATGATCACTGATTTCAAGTCTTATGTTCTATGTAATGAAGAGAAGCTAAAGTTGTTGGTATCACCACCAAACTCCCAATAGACAGGTCGCTGGGGCCAAAAACATGATCTGTGTCACTGCTGTTAGGCACAGAAGTCTGGGTGGGTGGCCCAGGGCTAAGACCCCTGTGGCTCTGCCTGCAGTCCTATAGGAAGAGCTGACCCATGCAAGCATCCATGCGGATTGCAAACCTCTGCTGGCATTGCTTATTCCTGGGAGATAAAAGCAAAAGCAAAAAGCAAGAGCATTTTTCCTCCTCTGACTTGGAGTCTGGCTGTTTGAAAAGGATGCTGCTCGGCCTTCCTGTTAAATGCTGTGTAGTAAACATGTTACTTCTACCCTACTGGCTCCCTAAGCCTCATTAAAACCAGAGTGGAGATAAGAAAAAAAAAAAAGTGAAATGACATAAATCTATGAAGACAAATATATGGGAAAGAAGACAAAAGCAAGCAACTTGTGGTAGCTGGAAAGCAGATGGACAGATGGTTTTAACAGATTTGAGAAAGATGAAGCCTGAGCCAGCAGCCGAGAAAGTGGAGAAGTAACCTGATTCACCCCATGGGCACCATGGGGTACTGGAAGTAGGGTGCATGTGGAGCTAAATCAGAAGGATTTGTGGAACTCAGTTTAAGAAGAAGTTGGACTTCTAGATCTTCTCTCCTACTGCAGAGCTGGACAAATGCCCCTTCCTCACTCTAGATGGAAGCTAGTGGCTTATTTTCTGAAAAACCCAAACTTAAACCAAACCAAAACAGCCTCTCCATATACACCCAAAGAAAAAAAAGTCTCTGGAGCGGGAGACATGAGGTACAGTAGAAAATGGGGTGAGGGTGGTGGTGGTACTATATAAAAAACAGGTTAAATGAAAGTTTCAATACATAATATTTTCCCATTGGGTTCTGGAAGATTTAATCAGCCTAAAAGAATACACCTGAAGATACACCTGACATTTGGGATTTCCCAAAAAAAGGTGGTATGATAACCCTATTGCAAAGTCTATGAATAAAGTACTTTATTTGTGTGCTCAGAACTCCCCAATGGCTATTGATTTCTCCTAAATCTGAGCAAACACCTAAGGTTCACCAGGCAGTAGAGAAATGCAGTTAACATGAAATGAAAAGTCCCAAACCAACCCAACAAAAGAGCAATTTAGAGGAAGAAGAGACTATTTTGAAAAGAAAATACAAAATAAAATAAAGCCTCTCACTAGTTTTTTAAAGGATAGATATTGCATTCTTGTAAAAAGAACAGGGGTCTACAAAAAGAATCAATCACAAAACAAAAGAGAGTGTTAAGATTTAAGCTAGGCTCGGTGGTGTATAACTGTAGTCCCATTGCTTGGGAGGCTGAGGTAGGAGGATCTCAGGTCAAGGCCAATCTCAGTAACTTAGCAGGCCCTCAGCAACTTAGCAAGACTCTGTTTCAAAACAAGAAATAAAAGGGGCTGGAGGTGTAGCTTGGAGGTAGAATGCCCCTGGGTTCAATTCCCAGTACTCTCCCCTGCCAAAAAAGAAAAGAAAATTAAAAATGTGCAGGCTCAAGGTCAGTGAGTGGTAATTTAGAGAGAACCTGTTTTAAAAGATAAAATGGGGTTGAGGTAGTGGCTTAGACATACGACACCTCTGGTTTGATTACCAGTGACACACTCACACCTGAAAATCTATTATCCAAAACTTAAAAACCCAATGGAAGGTTTAGAAAATAAAGTGGAAGAGATCTCCAAAGAGTAGAGTAAAAAGATATGAAGATGGAAGAGAAAAGAAGGAAAAGAAAAGAAAAGGACGAATGTTGGAGATTCAATGTGTGAATAATAAGTGTTATAGTAGAAGAGAGACGAGGAAAAGGGAGGGAACACAATAATTAAATAAATAACTTAAGAAAATATCCCATAGTTGAAGGGTATATACTTCCATATGAAAGGAGTTGCCAAGTGCCCAGTAAAACAGACAACAGGCACTAAGGCACATCACAGTGAAATCTTAGAATACTGAAGTCAAAAGGAAATGGAAAACCTTCCAGAGGGGAAAAACAAAACAAAACAAAAACCTCAGAACTTGTGAAATCAGAATGGCACCAGACTTCTCAGGCCTGAAAGCTAGAAGATATGCAGCAAGGCCTCCAAACTCCAAAGGAAAATTATGTCAACTAAGAATTCTATCCTTGTCCAAACCCCGAATAAACGTTAGGCAATGAATAAATCTCTTTCAACCTAGAATGCCTCCAAAGACTTCACTCCTAAGCGACTCTCTTGGGAAGTTCCTAGGGGAAAGGCTCCACCAGGATGGGGCACTAATCTAAGAAGGAGGAGGACAAAGAGTACAAAGGGAAGGAATCCAATATTGAAGGATGATAAGAAGAGTCCTCAATATGGCGGTGAAAGGCAATCCCAGAGTGACAGGTGTCCAGAAGAGAGCAGGGTGGAGGCTCCAGGAGAGGTTTACTCAAGGAGATGCAACTGAAACGCCACCTAGCACATCTGATGCTATTAAGAGGAGACTGATAGAACTGGGGAATAGTTTGGGGATTATCATAACTACAGAGTATGTGCCTGGAGCAGAGGGGGTTTGTTTTATTCATATCAGCATGTCTAGCACCTGGCAGGGGTTCAGTTAATTTCATTTTGCAAACTGAATAATTGGATGATAATTGAAATTCACTCTCATAGGATACGGTTATGATGAAAACCATTGGCTTCTTTATAATTCATAATGTACGTTAAAGGCATAACCTGTGAGAACAACAGTTTGCTTAACGTCTCTTAAATTTTCATCCCAATACTGAGCATGCAGATTAGCTGTGACTAGGTCTTTAGCCAAAATTCAAGTGGGTTTTGGTATAGCTTATGTAGGGTATGGTTAAGAGAAGAGATTTTTACTACATCTGTATTTGGGATATCCTATGTATTTAGTGAGCACCCTGTCTGGGGTCACTGATTACACTTTAATTCTAAGATATATTGGTAAAGCACTACAGATAACTTGTGGCCCCATTCTTCCTCTGGAAGAACAATGGAAGAAAAACTTGTGTTTAACCCATCATTGAATTTAATTTTCATAACAGTACTGCAAGCTAGATATTGTTATCCTAAGTTTTCTGATGAAGAAGCTATAGCTCAGAGAGGTCAAATGATTTCCCCAGTGACACATAGCTAATAAATGCTAAAACAGGGATTTGAAATGATTATTTTTTTCTAACTGTAAACTTTATAAAGGCTTATCTCCCCAATAAATCACATAGTATCTCAATGTAGTTGATTTTTTTTCTTTTTGTGGTACTAGGGATTGAAGTCAGGGGCATTCTACCTCCAAGCTTTACCCCCAGTCCTTTTTATTTTTTCATTTTGAAATAGGGTCTCGCTAGGTTGCTGAGAGTTTCTCTATATTGCTGAGGCTGTTCTTGAACCTGTGATCCTCCTGTCTCAGCTTTCCAAATGCTGAGATTACAGGTGTATACCATCATGCCCAGGTTGTAGCTGAATATTTTAAATAACAATTTCATATTTCTCTTCAATAAACCACATAATATCTCAATGTAGTTGAATATTTTAAATAACAGTTTCATCATTCTTGTAAGCAATTTTTATATTAGCCTTCACGTGTCCTTTTAAACTTAGAGGGAATTATATTATCTTAGAATCATTCCTTTTTTAAATGTGTGATCTGGTTTATTTTATCTTGGCAGACGATAGGTCAGCATTTCCCAAAGTTTGTGCCTAGGAATACTAAATCTGAAATAAAGTTTTACTTGGCTAAAGCAGTTTAGAAAATGCTTGTTTAACCAAATTTACCACGTCTCTTTATTATGGGTCGTTAATATTCTAATGTCTGTTTTGCGTGTCTAAGAGAGGGCAAAGGAACGTAAATAGTTCCCAAGCTTAAACTTATCTGATGAGAGAGCCTTTTGCAACTGAGCATCTTACAGGACTGCGGTTCTTTGGAATACACTTTGAATAAGTTTTTTTTTTTTTTTTTTTTGCGGTACTGGGGATTGAACTCAGGGGCATTCTACCTCTGAGCTACACCCCCATCCCTATTTTTTATTCTTTATTTTGAAATCGGGTCTCACTAAGTTGCGGAGGGCCTCACTAGGTAGCTGAGGCTGGCCTCGAACCCGGATCCTCCGGTCTCAGCGTCCCGAATGCTGGGATTACAAGCGTGCGCCACCACACCCAGCTTGAGTAAGTATTTTAAGTGTCCAGAGTCTATATTAATATAAAAATATTCTTCCTTTTTGGGAAGTTCTACCTTATGCCTACTTCAGTTTTTCCTAATATTGTGAGTACATTTACATTCCTGTGGGGGATAGCATGTGCGTGACAGAAGTTGAATGGAAACTATAGAAATAATTGGGCTGTCTAGGCAATCATTTCCTGATCATGAGATAGTAATCCAATAGTGATAAGGAGAGTATCTGAATCCTAGGGCCTGGGGTGTCACTCATTCTCATGTGCAGTTTTAGCCCCCCCCCGCCCCGATAAAGCCCAAATGCAAAGTGTTTTATGAATTGCAAAGAATCATGGGCCCGATGGTTTATTACTTTTGCTTCCAAACAAGAGCCAATGGGCAGGGAAGCGATGGAAAGGCAGAAGAGTAAAGAGCCCCCGTGACCCTGGCCTAGTTAAATGAGCCCTAGGTAACTGAGAACCACCTGTACTTTGGTCAGTGTGGATGCAGTAGATATGGTTTGGGTAAAGTCTTCCTAGAGAGCTGGGAATGAAAAATCTCACCTGGGTTTCCTTCTCAAGCTGCTTATGGACATATTTACATCTCCTAATGAAGGACTTATTAGAAAAACATTATTTTCTTGCAAATACTTGTTCCTGTTTATAGCTAGAGCCAACATTTCTGAAGGACCCTGCTGTCATAGCTATAGAGTAACTGGGAAAACTTTTTGCTGATGCCGAGCATGATTTATACCTAGTGCAAACACAGCTTGCACAGCATCTCTTAGTTTCCACTGTAGATTTTTTCTTATCCAGCTGGCCCCGCAGTGCCCTGCATTGAGAGCACAATGCAATAGGAGATCTGATGGGAGCCTGGGAAATGAAAACTTTATGGAGGCTTTAATTCTCCAAATAAAACTAAGTGCCTCTTCCACGAACCATTGCACACATCGGAAACCTGACAGGGTCCCATCTGAACAGCCCAAGCTACAGAGAAGCCTTTTAAGTATCTCAGAGATTCTCTGGGTGCAGTTGCCTCAGTCTAGAGAAGGTGTGCTCACCTTCCTCCTGAGCAGCAGTTCAGGGTGAGATTAGAGGTCAGTGTCCAGTCCTAATGTCAGGCTAGGAGACAGAAATGAGATGTGGCAAGAAGACTGAACTTGGAATCAGAAAACCCAGGTTGGAGTCCAAAATCTGTCTTTTCCTGGCATTGTGACCTTGGACAGGTCACTCAGCTTTGGTTGCAACTGCCAAAAATGGATGGAAGAGATACTGGATATGAAAATGTATTGCAAACTGCATTATATGTAGATGTGAAGGTGTATTATTATTGTCTTTATAATTGTTTTAACTCCCTCAGGGATGCTCAGAGAATTTTCTTGGGGGTAGAAATTCTGAGGGTGAATATTCTCACAGACCTAGCACTATGGAGGAGTCTTGTGAAGGGACAATTGGAAGAGAGGGGAACTACTGGCAGCTGCTGTTTTTCTTGTGCTTATTTTCAGACTGGAGAAAAGGAGAGAGAAAAAGAAAGGAAGGGAGGGAGGGAAGTCTCTGCTGAAGGGTTAAAGCAAGATAGTGCCGTAAAGTGATTCCAGATGTACAAATATTAATATCTCTCTCCCTGATGAATGAGAAGGTATGACCCAGCGAGGAAACTGCTAAAATTACCGGCGCCACTGAGACCTCACTCGATGGCCCAGTGCAGATTTTTATCCTTACCCCGGCAACTGTAACGCTGATGAAGGGCTCGGACCTGCTGCAGCAGACTCTCCAGAACTTCGCTCTGTCCCCTGTGTCTGGGCTCTCTGTCGTCATAGTCTTTCCAGTCTATTGAACAAAAGAAACAAACAGTGAAGTTTTACAGCAGGAGAGGCCTCTTCCCCGCCCTGCCTCAGGCTGGGGTTTGCTCCCACTACCCACAGGCTCCTCTGCAGATGAGCACCAGCACACGCAGAGCTGGCAGGCAGGGCCAAGTACTTGGAAGCCGCCATTGTTCCCAGCCCTGTGCAAAACAGTAATTGTGGTTGGTTCCTTGCATTGGGCAGTTTTTGGGCAAGAGAAAGTGGTAATTGAAAGCCCAAAGAAAATAGGAAATTTGGGAGTTCCAACCTCTCCTCTCCTAGCCCCCAACCCCCTTTCAGCATCCCCATATCCTAATCGGTTCCCCTCCCACCTCACCAGTTAGCACCCCAAGTCTCCACAGTAGGAAAGAAAGGGGTGGGAATGTGTAGACTAGATGAAATCCACAGTCCCAATGCTTTTATTGTAGGTTTCACACTTTGGGCCAAATTGACATTTCTTTCCAAGGAAAGAGCCCATGTCAGATGCCAAGAAATGGAAATCTACATTTTGCTCTAATGAATGTCTGCTTTGGTTAGCTGGCACAGCACCCCCCTGCACATACTCTGAGCCACCAACCACCCTGTCTGCTCAGTCTCTGAATATACAGTATTAGCTTACATGGCAAATTTAAATTGCAATACCCACGGAGACTTTTCTCCCCCTTCTATTTTCATTCCATTTGGCTATAATGATATCAAGAGTAATAACTCATATGGGACTAATGTCAAGATTGTAATTCTGCTGTCTCCAGCTCTAGCATTTTCTTCTTCTTCTTTTCCAAGCAGATCAGTCATTCCATTGTCCATCCCTTCACTCCTCTATTTTCCCTCTCCCAGTTTTCCTTTCTAAACCTTTCAAAAGACTTCTTAGTTGAAATGCTTTTCTCAAAAAAGCCTGTCACTGGTCCCCAGAAAAGTCAGTTAGCTTATGAGTGTGTCTTGTGCTTAAATTCTAGTGAAACAAATTTCAAATTCCTTCTCCCACAGATTTAAACTATGGAGTCTTCTTCATTGGGAAAGTTAATCTTGTGTCATGCCAGTTAAAGTTCTGTAAAAGCATCCTGCCGTGGTCCACCCAAGCCCCAAGAGTGCTGCCCCAGCAGGAGGAAGGCAGGCTCTGAAGCCGGATGTGCCTGAGTGAAGTGTAGCATCCTCCTTCCAACTCCTGGGCTTCAGGCAAGTTACTTACACTGACAGGCCTCTACTCCCTAATTTGAAAAATGAGGAGAGAACCTACTTTGTGGGATTTTTAGAAGGATTAAATGAGAGATATATTAGGTTTGGGGGCACAATTTCTATTACATTTTGTAAATAATAACTTAAAATGCAGCTGATTAATTATGAAAACATCACTTTTTTTTTTTTTTTTTTTTTTTTTTTTTTTTTTGGTACTGGATTTTGAACCCAGGGACATTCTACCTCCAAGCTACACCCCCAACCCAAGTCTCACTACTGGCTGAGGCTGGTCTTGAACCTACGATCCTCCTGTCTCAGCCTCTCAAGTACTGAGATTACAAGTGAGTGCCACCAGGCCCGGTGAAAACATCACTTCTTACGCAGCAGATGATTACCTATGAAGAAGGGGCCTCAGAGGTTTTCTAATCTTTCTTCCTTCCCATTCTTTCCCATGTACCCTTCTCCATTTTATCTTTGGGAAGACGGAGACCCAGAAACAGTCATTCCAGTCCTATTTTACTCAGCTTGTTGGTGGTAGAGCCAGGGCTCTAACATAGTCTAGTGACCTTCCATTTAGTGTGCATGCTCACTTTCTCAGCCCAGGGAAGGAGGCTCCGAGGCTAGGGTGGGTCTGTGTGCTGGGCTTTAGCGTGTAACTCTAGAGATGAGGGATCGGGATAGGTGCCTTTGTAGACTGTTCCTGTAGGCAAGAACCATGACTTAATCTCTCTTTGCCTTATTTTTTCTCCTCTGCAACATGAGTTTGTAAAATCTCTTTTTAGGCTACTTGAGATTTAAAAGAAATAATGTAAGAAGGCACCAGCCTGTGCACAGAAGAGACGCTCAATGGGCGTTGCTGGTGAGACGCTGTGAATAGAAGCATGATGGTGTGCAAGAAGCTGGGATACGGAAGGGTCATTTACAGGGAAATCTGGAAAAGCTTGAGGAAGTAATCCCAGTGGCCATTAGAATATATGCAGTGCTCCTCACACTGGGCACAATGTGTATAAACATTGCCCAGTCACCTGTAATCCTAGTACTTGGAAAGCTGAGACAGGAGAATCACAGGTTTGAGGCCAGCCTCAGCATTTTAGCAAGATTCTTAACAACTTACTGAGAACTTTCTTTCTTCTTTTATTTATTTATTTATTTATTTATTTATTTATTTATTTATTTATTTATTTATTTATTGTGGTATTGGGGTTTGAACCCAGGGGCATTCTACCTGTGATCTACACCCTAATCCCTATTTTTATTCTTTATTTTGAAACAGAGTCTCACTAAGTCGTAGGCAGCCTCATTAAATAGCTGAGGCTGGCCACGAACCTGCCATCCTCCTGTCTCAGCCTCCCAAATACTGGGATTACAAGCATGTGCCACCATACCTGGCTTGAGAACCTGTCTCAAAATAAAAAAATAAATAAAATAGGGCTGGGGGTCAATCTCTGGTCCAAATAAAGCCCCAAACAAACACACAAAAAAATTGCCCCCATGAATTCTTGAAAGCCATTATGAATTTGTTCCTTTAGTTGGACTTGGACGCACACATCTGAAGTGCTCAAGATAGAATGGGCAGGTCGTGTGTTTGAGTAAGAATCCTGAGTGGCTGAATTGCTCTGGGGCCTTGAACATGCTAATACATTCTAATGAGTGCTAATGCTGCCTTGGATACAAGGGGAGATGAAATGGGTCTGGCTTTCTCAGTTCGGCTCTATTACATCAAGGGGCAAGCTCCATCTGATGATTTTATGATCCATTAGAAAATTGCTAATGCTAAATTGCAGCCCAAGCAAGCAGGGGACCCGATGCCAAGGTTTTTGGAAAGAATGAGTTTTTCTCATAGATGTTTGGAAGGTTCTGATGACTACATAAAATAGGAGACTTTTGGGATGAGGGAGAAAATTGAAAATATATTAAGAAATCAGGACCCTGACAGGAGTAAACTTAGCATGGTAGGAAAAGAGCGGATTGTGCCACATAATACAGCTCACTGTTCTGGTAATGAGACACTTCGATTACAACACAATGCAGAGCTTACATTCACTGGCTATATCAGGGCTTTCCTGATCCTAACACAGACAAGCCTGTCTGGGTGCTTTTCTCTTATTATATACCATACTGTATAATGCAGGTCTATAAAAACACATTAAGGACTTTTGCAAAAATATAAAAAACAGAGTTTTATAGCTCATTGGAACATATTACCAAACTTCCAATTACCCTGTCATGTTAGAATACATTGTCCTGTAGTAAATATCCGAATACTGATATATGTTACATCACAATGTCATACGCTGTTTATAAATAGAGCGGGAGTGTTTTTATATTGTTCTTTCCAAGAGATATGGTGTGTCTGCAACAAGCATAACCATATGTTAGGATTTCAGTTCTTTGCCAGTTACCCCTACTAATCAAACATACCATTTTAGTAAGCATTGCTATTTTGTGTGTTAATTACTAATAAATAAACTATTCCTCCGAGTCCTCAACAACTGTTGCTGCCATTCTGGAGGGAGTTCTTCAAATGAGCCGGGAGGGAAGGTGTCTGAGTAGAATTTGCAATCTCTGGAGAATGAGCCTGACCTGTATAAGCAAATGATCCACACCCAGGTCAGATTCTGTGTGGGTGTGCACTTGGAGCAAGTTTCCCTGCTTCACTTTCAGGTCAACTAAGACTAGTATGCTTGTGCTTTTCTGGACTTTCGATTCTTCCATCTTCAGTAGTACATACTCCCCCTCCCCAGTGGGAGTATCTTCACCTTGCAATTCCCAGTTTGTGTTTCGGATAAGTCTTCAGTAATAAAGATGTCCAAATAAGACAAGAATAATTACATCCTCAAATTCAAGGGGAGTCAGGGGCCTTGGAGATCTCTGGCATGGGTGGTCTAAGACCCCAGAAGATCTGATATAGTTATTTGAATCCACCAGAGGTGGTAGTTGGGCTGGTTGGGTGACCCTTAGTCTGCTCATCTGCCTGACAGCAGAGCAGTAGTGGCCACTGCACAGGGGCCACAGCAGGATCTTGACCAGCTCAGATTTGTTCCACAGATGTGATCTGGGGAAAGGTGACACCACCTCTGAATCCCAACTCAAAGCTTGGACCCTGTGTGTATGTGCCCCTATGCTAATAGTTCCCTCATCAGTAAAATAGGTCACCCATGTAAAGCACTTAGATTGATGCTCTCCATCCAGTGAGTCTATAAAGGATGTTTCTAATGTTGAGAGAGATGCAGAGGGTGATAGCAATCATGCTTGTCCCAGGACAGCAGGGAGGATGAAGGAGTGCTGACACTGAATGTGAATGGCCATGTGTATTACCTGTTCATAGTTGGCCATGGGTAAGGGATTCTTAAGATATACAAACACATAAAACAGAAAACGAAAAGAGCCCATAATTGCATAACCTGAATGTCCACTGTTAAATGTTGACAGTTATCAAGACATTCTACTTAAGTATAGGTGAACTAATAGTTAAATGTTACATGGAGCCCCCCCCACATTTTGTATTTCTTTTTTACATAAACTTTATACTGTAGAAATTTCTCCCATAAAAGGAATGACTTTTTATTTTTTTACTTATTTTTGGTGGTACTGGGGATGGAACCTAGGGGCATTCTACCTCTGAGCTACGATTCCCAACTCTATCTTATTTTTTAATTAGAAACAGGGTTTCAGCCTGGCGTGGTGACGCACGCTTATAATCCCAGCATTTGGGAGGCTGAGACCAGAGGATCCGGGTTCGCGGTCAGCCTCAGCTACCTAGTGAGACACTCCACAACTTAGTGAGACCCGGTTTCTCTGTTTCCAGAGGTTAGATTCCTAGATGTATAATTAGGGGGTGAAAGGAAATGGATTTTCTTTTTTTAATGGAAAATTATGTTCCATAAAGGACGTAGTATCATTTGCATTCTCACAAGAAGCATATGATAGCATTTTTTAACTATCATACTAATCCCCCCCCTTTTTTTAAGATGAAAATATAATCCAGAGCACTAGGTTCCTTACAGAGAAAAATGTATCCGATGGTCTGTCCACAGACATTTGTTCTGGTTAATTGAATTTTCTGGTTAATGGAGAGTTACCAAACATAGCAACCATGAATTATTAATCTTGAGATAATTAGAGGAGGCCTTGGCCCAGCTTCTCAGCTACCACAACAAGCATTACAGATTGAATCTGTTGCAGAGTGCCTGTTAGTAAGAAAGCTTTTCTTCTGGTACAATGTGAGATAAATAAACTTTGTTAGATTTTGTCCTCCGATGAAGTCAATGGGATGTGTTCGCTGGGAGCAAGGAAGGGGAGAAGAGACCTAAAATGGACTGCATGTCCCCTGGGCCAGCTGCTCCGTGGAGCAGTCCCTCCATCCCCACTACTGCCCTGTGATAGGAGAGGATCAGACCCATTCTACAGATGCCAGATTGCAGCTTCGAGAGTTGAAGTAACTTTGGAAGGCTACGACTGACACAGGAACTAACAGTTGTCAGAGTCAGTCTTTCAGGTTTGCCGTTCTCTCTCCTTTTGCTCCACGGAGCCCTGCTCCCCGGAGCACGTGTGTGGCCTGGATGCTGCCCTAGGGAGGTCTTGTGGGTTGCAAGCCTGGGAGAAGGGAATGGGGCCGGTGCCCTGGGAGTTGGGCTGGGAGCCTGCCCCTGTGCTGGGGCATAGCACCACCTACTAGAAGGAGAGGCACAGGCGGGTGTCGTGGTCTGCGCGGGTCCCCATCCTTTCATGTTATAAGCCGAGACCTGCACAAAATATGGTTGGCCCTGCAAAGAATTGAAACAGAACAATGCATCAGGCGTTTTAGTAGTTCCTTTCACCCTACAAGCAGATCCCTGTGTCTGGTTAACTTGCCCATCCCTTTGGAACTCTACTGCCCAGACTTGGCTTTCTTGCTTTTTTCTTGACTATTATGTTTATAAATTATAGTAACCATATGTGAAGTGCCTGCGGAGCTTCTATGCACTTTCTTGTTTTCAAAATTGGGATACCAAGGTTACTTTCCCTCACCACCTCCTCCCAGAAAATGATAACATTGACTTTTTTTTTTTTTAAGTCATACAGTTCTACAAAGTCTACCAAAAAGAGCAGCCCCCTGCCCTCACTTCTTTCTCCTTATTTTCTCCTTCCTAGAGACAACAGTGATCATCTCCTTTAGCTGATAAATTTACTTAAGAAAATTAACAAACTATAATATGTATTATTTCAGATGAATGTATTAAAGACCTGCTTCATTCTTTTACTGGCTGCATAGTGCTCCACTATGAGCAAATATAGTCATTTATTTGACCAATCCCTCATTGGTGAACATTTGGATTGTTCCCATTTTGTGCCATAATAAATAATGCTGCAACAAATTTTCTTTACCCAGCTGTTCAAAATTAACTCTTCGATACGACCTCACATTTAAAGCCATTATTAAAACAATGACTTATATTCTTTAATGTCTTTTTATGGCATTAAGAATTAAGGGACCATTTTTGTTTGCTGATAATCTTTTAAAATGTTTTATATGGTGTTTTTTGCTTCAAGTTCCCTCCCCCACCAATGAACCCAAGGAAACATTTGAGAAGCCAACATTTAATGAAATATTGCTTGCAAAAATTGTAAAATGCTGCTTGAAGTAAGGGGGGAAAAAGGCACATCTTTGTAGAGCCTTTGCTAGGGGTTTAATAATATTGGCCTTACCACATTGTGAAGTTAATTTTTTTAACTTTGCAAATGGGCTTCCATGCACCCCAAGGTTATTGGGATTATATAGAAGTATAAATCTACTTCCAGGCTTTTATATGATTAGGATAGTGTCTGCGTGGCTCTCATTGGATGGCCATGTGGAAAAACTTAATCTCTATAGAAATTGGTTCAGATATTAGAGCAACCCTCTATGGAGAGTTTTCCATTTTTTATCACCATATCACTTTTTCTTTTAAGCGATGGAAATTCCCTAGGGTTCTTTCTGGCCCTCGTCCACCATGTGAGCCATAGGGTTGGAATCAGACTTCTGCTGATAGCATCTCTGGGCCCACCCACTCGGGTTTGTTTGCTCTGGTAATCCACAGTTCTGGCCGCTGGTATAGACATGCCATTAAGACTAAAAGTCAGTATTCTTGGTGGCGCCCCAACCACCAAGAATTCTATTAGAATAAGCTGATTCAAACTTAAAAAGATGCAACCTAATGCAGCTTTTTAATGCTGGGTTTCAGGATTCTATTGTGCAGATAACTGTTTTCATTGATTAACCTTTAAGAAAACAGCAACAGAATTCTCTCTCTCCACTGCCCTCCTATGAAGGTCTGAAGATATTAATAATTTGAATTGGACCCCCAAAAAAGTTTGGTTTGTTTACTTTAAAAAGATTTTGGTTAAGAAAAAGAAAATTTTAATCTTTTGTATTGTAATCGTTTGGGGAAATACAGGGTTTGTTTCAGTTTAACTGATTTGCTAGTTTTATTTATTTATTTATTTATTTATTGTATTTCACATGCTCACATGGTTCATAATTCCATAAATAGTTAATGTTTGCATTTATATCAGTTAAGCAAGTAATTATGGTTTGTTCCCGTTTTTCATTCACAGTTCAAATGGGTTTAGGTTACTGAGAAATATAGCTCCACCATATATAGTTTCTTTTTTGTGAAAGCAGATTTAGACAGTTTCTTTTTTCTTTTTAATCAAGGGAAAAGGATATCTCTCAGGAAATTGTGCGACTCCCATTGATGACTGATCTCAACCGGGGCTGTGGGGGCGAGGGCTCGATGAGGCTGTTATTTTTACCATCAGACAGGGAGTCAAAATTGGATCCCTCAGAGCCTTTGATCCCCCGAAGATTAGACTATGATCCAGAAAGCACAGCTTTCAAGGCTCGCACGAGGCCAGTCTTTTTCTGATCTCCTTAGAACATGGCAGCTTACAAAGTGGTTCATGCTGTCTGCTTACTCCTTTGTGAAATTCAGATTATGGATACCAGACATATCACACTTAATGAGTGGCAGTTGTTGCCAGGGAACCGGGTGTTGGCTGTTGCTTGCAGAGTAGGCATTTGCTACCAACGTCCCAGCACACACATCAGTGGCAGGGAATGGCGAGTCTGCTCTGAGGACATTTACCGTCTTAAGTCCTGTGATCGTGCATCGCAGGGTCTGCAGGTTTTCCATGATGATTTCTCCAGCCAAGGGAGAAAAGTCTTTAGACATGCTCCATTCCACTGGAGAGGCAGAGGGTGGAGGGGAGGAGAGGGAGAATAAAATTCAGTCATATGTTAAGAAGCAGCAGCGAAACTCTAGCATATGATCTTTCTCAAAAACAATGTCCCCCCCCCCACTCCCCTTCATTATGAAGGTATACACAGGCACATCTCACAACCCTCCTTGGGATGTCAAGGGAGCCTCCAAGTTTACCATTATGTTTAAAAGAGGAGCCAAGAAAGTAATAATACAATAGTCATTAATAACTTTGAGAAGTTTTTTTCAACCTCCATTGATAGCATTTATATGTGTCTGCACATTTTGGAGATGTTCATAATATGAGCTATAAACTGTATTAAATACAGTCACACATCACTTAATGTCAGGATATGTTTTGAGAAATATATCATTAGTCAGTTTTGTTCTTCTGTTCTTGTGCAAACATCATAGAATGTCCTTGGACAGCCCAAGCTGGCAATGATGATGTCACCAGGTGATATGTGTTCAGTCTGTACTTGACAGAAAGTCCTTATAGGGTGCATGACTGCATAGTATTGTCACGGGGCCACTGCTGTATAAAGATAAAGACACATGTGCATATGTGTGTGTGTGTGTGTGTGTGTGCGCTCATGTGTACACACACACATACACACTCAGGAACATTATATATAGCAGTTCATTGTATATAGAAGATAACTCTTTATTGCATGAGGGAAGTAAAGGGTACGCTAGGGCATTTTCTTCTACTTGCTCCTGGCTTCTGCCTCATCATTCTGCTGAAAATGTGTTTTCAAGTTTCCAGGGAGAGCCTCATCCCAAATAAAGATGGCTCCTTTCATTTTCTCCAGATCCATTTGGCACCTTCTCCTTCTGGAAACACTCCCTTTCTTGTCTCCCATATTTCTCCCATCTTCTTCCCTCTTCTCCTCCTCGATACCTTTTCCCAAGCGGTTTCACTGGCTTCTCTCTTCAGTCCTAGGATTTGGGGTCTGTGGATGGCCTGTTGGATGCTCATTGCTCCTGACATCCATCCCCAAGGTGGCTGTCTACTCACAGTTCAATTGGCTGAATTCTAACACCTGACTTTATAACATCTAATGAATATTCTTTCATAACATTCTTTGTTGGTTGAAAAGCCCTGGTCAGGAAAGATAAATGGTGCATCGTGGGCACAAGGTGTCTTGAGTAACCATTTACACGCGGTGGGACTTAAGGCAAGCTGCGATGAAGCAGGAGCTTACAAAGCTGGATCACAGGGGAATCCAGGTCTCCATGTTTCTAAACCTCATGGTGACAAGCTGAAAGACTTTAGATTTAAGGTATGCCCCCTGGACACGTTGATTCTTCAGAATTGAGCCAAACCATCCGCAAACCCCTGCTCCCCTTCAGTCCTCCTCTCCTCTGTGTGGGAGCTGCTGCCGCTGTGTCCTCAGTTCCCCCCCATTCTGCCCTGGGAATCTAGCCTGCTCCACTCACTCTCTTCAACTGCTCACTTAATACTTGGCAATGGTCTATTTTGGGGATATTCTGCCACCTATGGCCGCTCATAGTTTTCTGTAACCTTCGTTCCCTTTGGTCTTGGTTCTACCCTCTCAGCTCTGTCCTTTGGGCTTCCTCTTTCTAGGCTGGTCCTGTTCTTCTTCTCCTTTCCCTTTGATGCAATGCTCCATCAGAAAACCCCTTTGCTTTTTGGCTCCTTTGTTTTTTTTTTTCACTTCACGTGCCTGTTCCCCCTGGTATTGACCCTATCTTTTATGGCTCCAATTGTGCATTTTACGACTGTGATTCTAGATCTAGCCTCTCTCTTGTGCTCTAACTTCCTCCTGTAAATCTCCACCTGAATGCCTCCAACTCCATTTGAATGTTCTCTAAATACTTCTCTTTGCCCAAAGAGTGTTTTCTCAACATTAGCTAGTGGCACTTCCACATATTTAATCACCGGACCCAAAAAACCCCCAAGCATCCTCGTCTGCTCCCCCTTACCTCTCCTACCTGTTCCTTACAATCAGTGGCTAACCAAACCCAGTAGCCTCCACTTCTAAAATATCTCCTATGTGTTCCCTTCTTCCTGTCCCACTGAACTAACTCTAGAACAGGCTTTTACAATCAAAGCATTAACTCTGCAATAGCTTCCTAATTGATTTTTCTGCTTGTCTCCTCGTCCTTACATATAATCTCCTTGCTGTAGCCTGAATTATAGTTTAAAAATGTAGATCTAATTATCTCTTTCCTCCATCTAAAATCGTTTCAGAGTGTCCTGTTGCTTTGGGAATAAAATTAAATCTTGACCAGGCATTCAAGAATCTTCACATCTGGTTCCAACCTTGCACTACGGTCTTCATCTCCTACCATTTGCCAGAAGAAAATCTGAGGCTAGAAAATCCCTATTACCTGATTATTTTTCCACTTTCCTGCCATTGTGTCTTTCGCTCACCTTCCAACCTTTGCTTGGGGAAGCTCCAATAATTCTTTAAGACCTAGCAAAGTTGACTTGAAATTCTCCAGGGGTATTTAATTAAATACACCTGTTTTTTTTGTGTGTGTGCTCCCAGAGTCCTTTACTTCATATAAAAATAAGATTTATTACACCGGATTATGTTTTAAGGTATGTGTCTTTTTCTCTTGTCAGATTGTGAGAAACTTGAGAATAGGAGAAGTATCATTCATTGTTTCCCTCTCCAGTACTGTATATACATTTCATTGTATGTGTGTGTACAAGTACGTGTACACACACACACACACACACACATACACATACACACACACACACACCTCCAAAATAGACTTCAATACTTTTTTCAATCTGGAGATATTTTTCTCCCATGTGAATATTCTCCATTCTCCTGCCTCTGAAGCTCTAGGCATGTTATAAAGTGTAATTAGAATCAAATGATTTAGATTACACATTTATTCTCAAGTCAAGTCTATGCCTCCTAACCCATACTTATCTGAAAGCATATCTATTATATATGTTACGTGAATCATATATATGTATATTTTTTCAAGATGTTTTATTTTGCTTACAAGCTACTAGCTCTTGAAGAAGCCAAGTCTCTGAAAGTCAAACCGGGGAGAGCTTGTAGTCAGAGAATTATGTTGCACCTAATTCTAGCTAAAGAAAAAAAAGGAAATGATTAAGGGAGTTATTACAAACAAAACAAAATAAAAATGAGTAGCAAATGTGCAAGAACATCTAGAAAGAGCAAGGAATGCAGAAACATTCTAGAAGCAAAAATGTCCTTTGTTGTCATTGCGACACACATGATGCTGTGGTGGAGCTCCGGCTGAAGGCTTAAGGCGAGGGTTTGTGACTCCAGACTCAGAATCAGGATGACTTCCCAAAGGAAGAACAAGGGATTAGTGGGAATAATTCCGGATTAGTTGGCAAGGGATGCATGGAAAGTGCTCAAAGATACAATGTTAAAATTTCTGAAGAAACCACACTTCACTTTTGAATAAAAACTGTTTATGTTTTATTGAAATATGTTTTACAAAGCGTGTTTTAGGTGAAAAAAAAAGGGGCCTGGATTCTTGGAGGGGGGAAGCAGGTTTGTGAGGAGGGATGGTTCTGCTTTGGGAATTATTAAGGAGTTTTAAATAGTGAAGTCTAATTAGATCTTATAACACATCTGAGTTTCAAAGGGCAAGAGGTTAGAGAAAGAAAAGATTTATA
>PVLC010003199.1:0-101064 GCA_004027655.1 Graphiurus murinus | reverse complement strand
AAAAAAAAAAAAAAGAATCAATATATATATATATTTTTTTTTTTTGCGGTCCTGGGGATTGAACTCGGGGGCATTCTACCTCCGAGCTACACCCTCACCCCTATTTTTTTATTCTTTATTTTGAAACAGGGTCTCACTAAGTTGCGGAATGCCTCACTAGGTAGCTGAGGCTGGCCTCGAACCCGGATCCTCCGGTCTCAACCTCCCAAATGCTGGGATTACAAGCGTGCGCCACCACGCCCGGCATATATATATATATATTGATATTACTATTTACCCTCTCACTAACTACACAAGTGTGCTGTGTTTCTCTATACCTTCAGAAAGTGAAAGAACTTGTCTTACAAGTGTAAGAAATAGGGTGATAGTTTATCTTCCCGTACTTCCATCTAGCCCTGAAAGTGTGGCCTCTGCTGTCTGCAACCCCAGCAGAACATCTTTGAGCCTCTGGCCCTTCCCATTCAGATATAAGATTATCTTTATAGAGACTTGTGAGGAGAAACAGGTAAGGTATTCATTAAGCAATAAAATTCTCCTGAAGAATAAATTGGTAGAGAAGTAGGCTTCTGTTGGGGACCATCCAGAGGTGTGGATTGAGCACGAGGTCGCAAGAATATGCTCACACCACCTGCAGTGTGGAAGCACATCTGTTTATTCCAAAAAGTAGCCATTTCTTTTACTATCTTTTACAATGAGCCATACAGAACAGGAATTTTTACAGACTTGTTTTTCCTAAAAGTTGAGTAGGTACATCTTTAACTAGAAAAGCCATTTCCCATGGTATTTGATGGGATTAAGAAAACAGCAAAGGTTACAGAATACAATACATATATAAAAATTCTTTTAGTACAAAAGCAGTGTTAAAGGTTAGCAACAAAGAAGAGTCTCTTTTTTTGTGTGTGTGTGTGGTACTGTGGGTTGAACTCAGAGGCATTCTACCTCCGAGCTATACCCCCAGCCCTATTTTTTATTCTTTATTTTGAAACCGAGTCTCACTAAGTTGCAGAGTGCTTCACTAGGTAGCTGAGGCTGGCCGCGAACCCGGATCCTCCGGTCTCAGCCTCCCAAATGCTGGGATTACAAGCGTGCGCCACCACGCCCGGCTCAAGAGTCTCTATTCATCTTCATTATTTGCCTAGCTCCTGTAAGCAGTGTTCTTATCTTATTCTCAGGCAGCTGAGTTAGTTAATGTGTGGTGGATACAAGGGGGAGGTGTTTCAGAGAGAGAAACTATCTGTCTTAAAGCTTTCTTTACTCATAGATAAAATAGTAGACCTAAGTTTCTTTGGTTTAGTAGCTAAGCTTGCAAAGTCCATTTCCTGATGTTTGTAAAAAGGTTAATGAATATCTCTGAGGCAAGCTGAGGCATTGTCTTTTTCAGCTAACATTGAGGAATCACAATCCGCCCAGCCATCTTGTGTTTCTAAGAAATTTTCCTTTATAATTAATGCGAAAGCAAAACCCAAAGCACCCCAAATTTCCAGAATATAATAATGCAAAGTGGGAAATGCCACGCGTTCCCTCCTTTGGAATCATCTGCCTTGCAGGACTCCAGTGGACCGAGCCCTTGCTCAAGGCCCACCTATTAAGGTAACATTGCAGGCTTCCCAGGCTGTTTCTAGGTAACTAGCAGTAATACTGCTGTGACAAAGTTGGCTTACTTCTTCCACCCCACCCCTGAACTGGCAAAACTATAAACAGCTAGGTTTCCATACCTGTTTGGAAGAACCTGACTCTATAATAGAGACAAGGTCTGTGTGTAGGGATGGGGGGGTTCCTGGGTGAGGAAGCCTGCATGTGGGTGCACATTCAAGGATATTATAAAGATCTGTATTTTCTTTTGTGGGAACAGATTTGCATTTTTTTTTTTTTTTTTTTTTTTGCGGTACTGGGGATTGAACTCAGGGGCATTCTACCTCCGAGCTATACTCCCAGCCCTATTTTTTTTTTTTTTATTCTTTATTTTGAAACCGAGTCTCACTAAGTTGCAGAGTGCCTCACTAGGTAGCTGAGGCTGGCCGCGAACCCGGATCCTCCGGTCTCAGCCTCCCGAATGCTGGGATTACAAGCGTGCGCCACCACGCCCGGCTCAGATTTGCATTTAAGTTTAGCAACAGGTTTAAGTGTCCAAAACAAGTAAAACAATAGAAAAACCTCTTCCTTTCTTACTCCTTTTAGTTCAAAGTCTTTTTTTTTTTAATTAGATGACCAGTTTTAAGATAAGATTTGGTATGACCCTGGTCTAAAAGTGGGCTCAAAGCTTTATTAAGTATTTTTAATAATGAAAATATGTTTTGATTAAAAAAAAAACAACACAGTAATAATTAAAACTGTTAACTATCCTGCCACCCCACATATTGATTAAGTTGTCACAGGGGACTGAATGTGAGGTCATTTCTACCTCCAATTTTTCTTGCCTCCTTTATTAAAACAAGGCAATGTACATTGTATGTTTATCGATTCTGCCAGCCAAGACTCTTTTGCTATTTGGCTTCAAAAGAAATCTTGAGTAACCATTTATCCTATGGGTAAGGTTGAGGAAAGCCACAAAGGAAGTTAGAACTATTTTTCAGTGTGGCTTTCTTAATCCACATTGCTGATCCTTTGCAGATTAAAATTTCACATGTAACTTTATTTGGAGAACTTTTAGATATCTTAAGTTATTTTAGATGAGAGCTTCTATAATCAATTCATTGAGGGAGTGAATATTTTAGCAGTTGCTATGCTATCCATGAAAAGTAAACAACTTAGTGTGTTGGCCTTTAGGTCTTTGACTTTCCCCTTCCTTTTTGTCTCTCTAGTTTGGAAAAAAAAAAAAAAGTCCCTGGGGCCTTAGCTTTGTGGATTCAATAAATTCCTATTAATTTTGATATCCTCATTAACCGGAGCTATCAGAAATTGTCACAAAAAGCAGCTACAGTTGATACAGTTACCTCACTGGCTGCATTGGCCTCTCTGGGCATCAACACAGAAATGTTGAGGTAGAGCAGATTCCTCTTGTATCTTGAAAATCTGATGCTAGGGTGACTCTTCTGTGTGTGAGAGTTCTTTTTCCACCCTGCACTGTTGACCCTACTTCTTAAGAATTCTGGAGACCCCGAGAAGGTTAAAAGCATAAGCATGGGCCAGGGTATGCACTATCTGATTTTTAGATCAGTTGCATGATCCACAGAACAGTATGGCTGCCACACACACACACGTGTTCATGCAGTAGTATAAAAAAGAAACATAATAAATTTGAAATCTGTCTTACTACCTTCACTTAATTCCACAGCTCCTACAATAAAAGCCTACTGTTAACCCTTGAGAATGAAGTACAGTCATGCTCTAAATAATGATATTTATGTCAGCAGTGGACCACACATACGGTGGCTATACTATATAATCTGTGCATGCAGTAGCCTTGTACTTGTATCATCAAGGTTTGTCTAAGTACATTCTATGATGTTCACACAATGGTGAAATTGCCCAATGACACATTCCTTAGAACATAATCCTTGTCATTAAACCACATATGACTACAGAATTGACCAGTGAATTTGTGTGCCACATGATAGTATATTATTTACTGCTTTGTTAGTGTTGATAGTGTTGCTTTGAAAAAGTACCACACAGACCACCCCCCCCACCGTGTTGCCATTAAACTAGTTTCACAAAATTTTATCTTTAGTGTGCCTGTTGTGGTTGTGGCCTTCTCAATTTTTGTTCCCTAAACTAGATTCAGTGGTGCACACCCTATACTCTCAACTTACTCAAGAGGCTAAAGCAGGAGAATTGTGGTTCAAGGCCAGCCTGGGCAACTTACAGATGCTCTTTGTCAATAAATAAATAAATAAAATTTTTGCATAGGAAAAGAATTAAATTTTTTCATTCCAATGAGTCTGTATTATTGTTAGTATTCTGCTGTATAAGTTTTGATAGTTATGGATATGATAAATTTGTATAGTTCCAAGCTTTCTTTGTACTTTTAAGGGTATTAGAGGTTACCTTCAGTTCACCTCCCTTCCAGGGAGTATTGAGGGAGGAGAGATGTTGCTGAATGATGTGTCCATCAAAGTAAGAACCCAGCTAAGGAGCCTGAAGCTTGTTCAGGTATCCTTTGAACAATGTGAAGGCACAGCCTTGAGTTCTCCAGGCAGGTGGAGAAGCATGCTGTTCATCCTGTTGTGTCTAAGGAGCCAGATAAATACCCTTCACCTGGGGAGGGAACGGTGTCTCACATTCACCCCCTACCGGTGGGCAGAGTCCTAGTAACACAACTTTAAAAAAAAATGCATGCTGCTGCTAAATATCAGCCTGGCCACATGTTTACAGAAGTTTAAAAGGTACCCAGTATGGTGTCTCGTTCATAGTGAGCACTCAGTGAGTATTTACTAAGCTGATATGGATCTGAAAGTGAAATCTTACAAATAGGTTATGGGACCAATGATGCTATTAGAAATGTTCTAAACCAGAAAATGACAAACGTTTTCTATGAAGGACTAGATAATAACTTAGTCAGTCACTCCTCTTCTAGCAAGACCCTCAAAGTCTAAAGGGCATTCTAGCTCACAGGTTATAGCAAAATGGGCTACAGGTTAAAGTTTGCTAATTTGTTTTAAGTTGATGTTTTATTTGTTTATTTAGGTATTGGGGATTAAACCCAGGGGCATTCTACCTCCGAGCTACACCCCAGCCCTATTTTATTTTCATTTTGAAGCAAGGTCTTGCTAGGTTGATGAGAGTCTCTCTACTTGCTGAGGCTGTCCTTGAACCTGTGATCCTCCTTTCAGCTTCCCAAGTGCTGAGATTATAAGTGTGTGCTACCACGCCCAACTAAATTGATGTTTTAAATCTTGAAGGAACTAACCTGAGATGGATGGTCATGGTTTTTTCCCTGTCATTTTGGGGAGGCCGTATCTTGTTTTCCTCAGGCTGTGTGGGATGGTGGTGCAGAGCAGGGCTTTGACATTCTTTAGGGTTCGGATAGATGCAGGTTCTAATACTAGATGGATCCCTGCTAGGATCATGCCTTTCAGTGAATCACCAAAATCTTTCTGTGTCCCAGTTTCCTCATATAGTTAAACACAGGTTGTAATAAGCAAGGTAAAGTTGGTAAAGATCCTAACATAGCATCCATTGGTGGTCCTAAGCCATTTCCTCCTATCTTGCCCTGCAGAGATGGAGAATAATGGATTGCCAGACTTATGATGTGGCTTCCTTTGAAGTGTGCCATCCATTTTCAGCAAACAATTTCTGAATATTTTTCCATAGGATCTTGTTTCTATGTCTTGAAAGCATTTACTTTCTCTTCTTGTTTTTCACACTTCTCTCTCACTTGTATGTGTGGTATGTTGCGGTACTAGGAATCAAACCCAGTAATGCTCTACTACTAAGCTATATCCCCAGCCTGTTTTATTTTTTATCGTGATACAGGATCTTGCCAAGTTACCCAGGCTGGCCTCAAATCCACAATGCTCCTGTCTCAGTCTCCAAGTCACTGATTCCAGACATGCACCACACCGGAACATGCATATACTGTGGTTCACTCACACTGGTTCTCACCCTGGCTTGTCTTTGAAGAGGGTGCTTTGTTACTCAGCCCATTTGTTTTCAGAGGAACCCCCACCAAAACTTCAGCCCCTTCCATAGTCTTAGCTTCTATGGATTGTGACGTTAAGGGGCTCGCTCACCTTTAAGTATGACCATGACAGGGAGGCAGGACCCTGGGAATTTATCCTGCTTTCCCATTGATTATCACAGGTGTCTTCTCGGAGGTTCCCCTTGCAGGACCTGGATTTCCACCTTCCCAGATGCCAGACTCCTGTAAGCTGCAAGCAGGGGCTATTCAGCTGATGGAAATTGTAGGTGCAGGGTAATTGTAGATGCAGAATTCACAGTTGGTTTTATAGTCTGCACATCAGACTGTATTAGTAGAGAATTGATATTTGGGGTACATGCATTTAAAACAGATGTTTACGTGTGTTTTGTCCATGAAGCCCATTAAACTGGTAGGAAAAACATTTTAACTTGTTCTATTTATATACAAATCAGCAAACATGAATTAAAGGCCCCTAGACTAATGGGTCACTGGGAGGCCTTCAGTCAAATGATTAGTTTCCTTCCGCTTGCTGCCTCAAGATAACAGTTTGATTCTCTATTATCAATACAGCCAGTGGCCTGTTTCCGGTTTCCTGCTTAGTGTATTTTGCATGTTTCTCCTGGGAAATGTTTTATTTTTTCAAGCTAAGGCACATATGGGGGACTCCACCCCACCATATTCTTTTGTTTTTGAATTAGGATTCTTTTGTTTTTTTCATATCTCAAGAATTGAACTTTAGTGGATATGTTGTTAAAATTGGTATAAATTAAGTCTTGTGACACTTGGCCTGTTTGGTTATGTTAAAATAATGTAATTATACTCTTGTGTGTTAGGCAGTTTTACTGTGCAGGTATGTGGTGGCAGTTGCCCCCAAACAAAACAAGTTTTTTTAAAAAAATGTAGGCAACAAAAAATATGTAAAGCTTTTTAAGTTGACCCAGGATCTCTTTTCATCTGAAAGACAGTATCAGAAAAGAACAATTATAAGAAAAATTCATTTGTGAGACATTTGTAGTTCAATGATAACATTTAACTGGTTAGAGTCTGTCTATATGACTGGGAATTTCTCTCTCCCTTAATTTCTGGAGGGCCACTAGCAGCAGCAAGGTTTATTGAGAGCCTACTTATTGGGCACTGGACATTTGCAGATACATTCCACAGAGGTTGTTGTGCATCCACTCCCGTCTAGGTGTGTGCTCAGGCTCTAAACAGGTATAGAATTAAGTCCTTGGCATTTGTAGGCAGGCTGTATGAGATACAGGACACTGGATACGTAATAAAAAGACAGGAGACCATGTCTCATTAAATGGTGGCTGCCAGGCCTCTGGGAAGTGCTAATCTTGGTCTGAATCCTAAAGGAAGAGTGAAAGAAGAGAAAGTGCCTTCTACGTTAGAAGAATGCTGTTAATAAAGTTGGGAGGGAAGAATGTGCACAGGGAGAGTTCAGAGCATGATGAATAAGACCCATTGGGTGGGAATACATTAAATGAACGTGTGTCAGGGAGATTCCCAGACAAAGCTTGTGCCTTAGGATGGGCTATTTGAGACCCTTGGATGCCGGGCTCAGAGGTTAGGGCTATCTGTGGGTGGCAGGGGGTCACTGAAGGTTTCAGTGCAGCAGTGCAACTTTGAAAAACTACCATCTGGGGAGGGTGACTATGGCCGCGATGTTGAAAGTGGATTAGAGTAGGGAGAGAGGCACAGGGCAGGGGGCTTCAGTAACTGGTGTTGGGGCCTGAAACCACTTTAATTGTAAAACATAGTCAAAATCACTCTCTTTGCAGTTGCTCCTGTACTTCTTTGTAGTATCTTTTTGTTACCGTCTAGCTTTTCGTTTTATTTCCCCAGCTAGACTTCTTGTTCACGGAATACAAGAGACCTTATCTTAGAATTCTGCATACAGTATGCAATTTGTAATGTTGGAATTTATTAGTGGTCTCAGTTTTAGATTAGTCAGCTTTAAATTGTCATGTGAATATGTTTGTAGGATGATTGCTTTACTACCTCCCTTCGATTTCTTCTCAGCAGCCATTCTTAAACTCCTTTCCTGCTTCAATCCAAGTCCACACCTGACTTGACAGTGCAAAATAAAAATTATACACGTTTGCCATTTCTTAAGGCAGGCCATTATTAACGTAGTGCAAATGAAGAACCTGATAAAACACATTCTTGTGTTAAACACCCAGGTTTACTTGAAAAATAAAAGGAAGACTTCTTAAACCAGCTGTAAATTCAGTCTTTGGGAGAATAATAAATTAGAGTCATTTGACAATTATTATTTCTGTCTCTCTTACTTTCCTTCCAGCATGCCTCAGGCCTTTAGGCCTTCCTTCTTCCCTGGCTACCATCCCTTTCCAGAACTGTGGCATATGGTGAATGTGGTTGTGTTAACACTTTTTGCAGAGGGTATTGCAGATAGATGCTGTCCAATAGTTTCCACAACACAATACCCTTTTGATCATCAAAGCTATCACTATATTCTATAAATTGACTCATGAAAACATAGTGTTCATTTTTCCAGTTACAACCCATTCTTTAGAATAAATAAATATTGAAGCATTACAGCTTTCTAATATTGATAATGGCCATTCCCTAAAAAGAAAAGAAATAGATTATTTGCTTCTAGAAGAAGGCAGTGATAGGATAGTCACAGTCCTTTGGTCTAACCTTTAAGCAAGTGTGTTTCTCTGCTGTAAATATTCTCCTTTTCCAAGATATGTTCTGAAAATTTCAAGTTGTTTATCAGGAACCAGATAATGAAAGATGGTGAATTGAGGTACTTTGAAGAGAAGATTTATTTATCTGTCATAATCCCTTTTACAAAACTGAAGAATGGGAAAGATAGAGCAACCCCCAGGGATACCCCAGCCCTGCCACTGCTGTCCAGTGAGACTCATCAAGCCTTCGGCTTTACTAGAGATAACTGTTGGGTTCCACCTGCCTGGCAGATTCTGTGAGGATCTAGTGAGCTTTGAGGAAATATAAATTGCTATCCAGATGCATGATGGTATTATTGTAAGCACACCTTGCAATAAAATTGTTTGCCAGAAGGAGTACCAATAATAGGATTTTACTTATAATTCACTCCTTCCAGAATCCAAAGCTGATATAAATGTTGGCCATTCATTTGATGATGGATTTCCTGGTCTGCCTCTTAGTAGTTGGCTGCAGGGAAATTCTGATGGAATTTATACTTCTTGGGAATCTTATTTTGAGAGCAGCATTAGGAGTTCTTCTTTCTGACTCCCCTCCTTGCCTTGGCATTTATACTGCATCATCAAGCTCCTCACACAGAGGGCTGCTGGGTGTTTTGTTGTTGTTGTTGTTTGTCTTGTCCTTTCTTCACTTGGTGTTCTTCTTTCTCTGTCTCTGGATGTCCAGAGCTACAACTGCCTTGATCCCTGGGTTGTGTGGATTGATATGTGGTATTCAGGCTGCCCAGAGGCAGTGGTGTCCTCAGGTACAATCTTGAGTTCCACGTGTTGTACCACATTGGACAGTCACTCAAAGAGAGGATGGCCAGCAGTATTTAAATGTGAAGTTATGTAAGAGGAGGAATGAGGAAAAGACTCATTCTCTGTAGCTTTGAAGGTAGAGCAAGCCTCAGTGAACCACACAGACAAGATAGTCTTGATGGAGACACCACCCTAACAGATGGAGAGTTGCCCAATGATGAAGCAGATGCTTTCACAAAATAAAACTCAGTGCTCTTGGGTTAGGGTATTGAGATGGTAGCTGAACCTAAATCTTCTGTCATGGAAATAATGTGTTTTTTTTCCCAGTGTTGCACATGAGGCAGTATTGCCATAGAGATTGAGAACCCTAACTTTGGAGACATCCCTCAAGAGTTACTAACTCTTATTTATGGAGTACTTAGATCAGTTCCTGAGACATAGCAAGTGCTAAATCAATGCTATTGTTTTAATAGAAAAGAAAGAACAGTCCATTATCTCTCTATGTATGTGTCAGATACCTACTGCCACACGCATGCACGCACGCACACATAGTTTCATTCCTTCCTGAGATTTTTAAATAGTTGACCTAGGTAGTGAAGAAGATTGATTTATATGACTTTTGAGAGAGTTTATTTATGACTTCTGCATGCTTTCCCAGCCCTAAGATTGTGTAATTCCATGATTCCTGGCAAGTTTCTCAAATGTTTTCAATTGAGAATGCATCTTTGCTGGAGAATGAGAGAAGGGACTAATTCACTGAGCAGTTAGCGACAAGCTGCACACTTTGATGTGCACTTTACCTCCTCCCATTTGATACAGGGCAGCTTTTAGGTGAGTCCTCCTAATATGACTAATATAAAGTTCTAACAATATAGAGCAGGGAGGATGCCCACAGTGAACAGGAGGGCAGAAGGCCTGCTCCTTGGACATAACACATGCCAAATCTGGAGCAGGGCAGGATGGGAACCTACTGGAGTCAGTGTCACATTCGGCTGCATCAACTTCTTGGGAGGAGATGGAGGCATGAGTTGACTTGATTATAGCAGTACAAGGCCCTGTAAAGGAAAAAGGAGAATAGAAATAACCTGGGGAACCGAAATGCCTACCTTCCCACTGACCAGTAGCACCTACCTCCTCGCTCCCTCAGTCATGACCATCAGAAATGTCTGTGGAAATTGCAAGATGTCTCAGGGGACAAAATTGCCTCTAGTAGAGAATCTGTGGTCTAAATAATCAGATCAATATGGAGCTCATAAGAACTCCCTTTCCACATCAGCACAGTTGCTTCATGCTCGCAGGCTTGGAAGTTGGCCTGCTTCTGTCTGTTATTTCCTGCAGCTCCTCCCACAGCTTGGGGTGACTGCAGCTCTAGCTTGGAAATGCTTCTCTGGGTTGTCTGGCATTGTCTGTGCCAAGGGCCTCCTGCTCCTCTGTGGGCGTCTGGCCTATCTTTCCCAACCTTACTGGGTGGGGAGTGCAGGGCTGCTGTCATTGTGCCTTCCCAGGAAGGGTGGAACAAAAGAATGGGGATCCCCAAGGACTGAAGCCTCAACTGGGCCACTGATAGATTTGCCCCTCCCTCTCACTCCTTCCGCTTCAGAAGAGTGTATTGTTCAACAGGCTTCTATAATCCATGAGAAGAGGACACACTAACTCTCTGGGCTTTGTGTCTCTGCTGAGTGGGCTTCCTGCCCCTCATGTATCATAAGGGTGTTTATCTGGTCCAGTCCCTGGACAGACTCTTAAGGCCTTTTCCAGTGTGGTGCTATGAATCTCAGGAGCATAGACCCTGTGTGGTGTTTCTAGCATTCTTATGCTTACCTTCAATCCCATTCCTTAACCCGGGAGGAAAAGACAAGGGCGCTCTCCTTTTATTTTATTTATTTATTTTTTTTTGCGGTTCTACCTCTGAGCTACACCCCCAGCCCTATTTTTTATTCTTTATTTTGAAACCGGGTCTCACTAAGTTGCGGAGTGCCTCACTAGGTAGCTGAGGCTGGCCGCGAACCCGGATCCTCCGGTCTCAGCCTCCCGAATGCTGGGATTACAAGCGTGCGCCACCACGCCCGGCTTATTTTTATGTCTTTCTTCCTCCTCCTCTTTCCCCACTTCTTCCTTGGGTTTCTGAGATGCCCAGCAGCCACAGGGAGAATTCCTTACACAGATCTGAGTCATTTTGTCTTACCTAAGTTTTCTCTCCTCCCACTCTTGGCCTCTCTGTTTTTCTCTTCCTGGGGGAGGCTTGGGGTTAGGCTGTAACTCTTCAGGAGCGCTGAGGGAGTGTGTTTACTGGCATTTAAAGCAAATCCTTGGAATTTCCTCGTAAAAGAATCTGAAAGAAGCCAGGAGTGTTTCTTTAATGTGAGATTCACCCAAAGGAGAGACGGTTGGCTGAGGAACACATTTTGCACTTGTTTATTTAGAAATACTTTAATCCGAGCAAGTTTTCATTTTGGTCTTCCTCCCTTGATAGGCTGTGGGTGGTAGTAACTTTGAGCCCTAAACCCTTCATTAACAGCCTAGGATAACCATCAAGAACTGTATTTTTTTTTTTTTTTTGCGGTACTAGGGATTTAACTCAGGGACGTTCTACCTTTGAGCTATACCCCCAGTCCTATTTTTTATTCATTATTTTGAAACCGGGTCTCACTAAGTTGCGGAGTGCCTCACTAGGTAGCTGAGGCTGGCCATGAACCCGGATCCTCTGGTCTCAGCCTCCCAAATGCTAGGATTACAAGCATGCACCACCATGCCCGGCTGACAAGAACTGTATTAAAGACGTTTTCCAACTCAAGTGTAGCACATAAAGGATATTACAATTTTAAAAAAAGTTGACCCTAAATCTGAATTGGGAATTACTTGTTTTCTAGGCTGAGATCATCTGTGAAATGTCCTTAGCAGAAGCTTCAGAAGTCTCTGCATTCTATTCCAGAACTACTCTTTCAAAACAGCCCCAGCCTTAAGCCAAAAACTGCAGCTCCCTTTGTCACTGTGATAGTAAAGTTACCATCCATCATGGTGATTATGTGATTAATAATGAATGTTGGCTTTTCCACATGACCTTCGTGAGATGATTGGCACAGCTCCTTTTCCAGGCTCCTGCGTGCCCTTCATTGCCTTTTCTCCTTTGCCTAGCCCTGCCTGTTTTACTCCTTTGTTTTTGGTTGGACTTTATCCCTGAGGAAAGGCCCCCTTTCCATCTGGATGGGCTGTTGCTTTAGGGAAAGCCCCTGGAGGGACTGCGGAGGACTACAGCAGTTGATCTGGGGCCTTAGCAGGTGCCCCCCCCCATGGCTCACCTGCCAGGTTGGCATTAGTAAAAGCTCATCCAGCATTGTCTTTGCCTCATTGCTGCTCTGTGGTGGGGTTGATGGAAGCCTCAGCAAAGCCTTCCAGGCAGACCTTCCCAGATACTGGACTGACAACCTGGGAACTCAGTGCCCTTAGGCCACCAGACACATGTCCCATCAGCAGGAATGACTTCAGTTGTCACTCAGTAGTTTTGAAGTACACAAGAAATTGTTGGACTCTCTGCTTCTTTTTCCTAGAGTCATACAGCAACATCTTTGTGGGAGGAGGATTTGGTGGTATTAGAAACAGAGTGTGTAACTGGCAGGAGGGTAGGTCTGTAGTGAAAGAGTTACGGAGGATGACTGGGTGGGTCTCTAGGGCATGCTTTGTAAATGTCTGAAGGTCTTCATCAGCCTGCATTTAGAAGATTCTGCAGAGGCAAGAAGTTTGGAAGCCTGTTTGTATGAAATGTGAAGGTCCAGTACTGAGTATAACTGTGTAGAGTTTTATGATTTGAATCGGACAGAACTTGAGTCACTGAGACTTGAAAAACTTCCTCTTATTTCCTGGAGGACTTGAATGTGCAACTACCATACTTCAGACCATAAACCAGCCTTTTCAGTGAATGGTTGAAGTTTTGACTCTGCTTAGTTTGTAGAAGAAGACACTAAAGCCAGTGTCTCAGCACATTTTTGTTGAAACCCTGGGCCCAGTTTCTGCTCTTCCAATTGCTCAGTCAGATGTCTTTGTACTCTGTCTCATAGTCTGCCATTTTCTCTTTTCCACGGAGCATGACTGAGCCTATAACGGAGCATTGCAAATTAAGATCGTGAGCAAATTTATCTTGTCAGGCATTGCCTAAGCCTTTGCACACAAGGGAAGCAGTTTCGTGTTGTCTCCTGAGCTTCTCTACTCCACATCCTTTCCTATGCTGTGCTTTCCCCACGTTCAAACTTTGGAGGAATGGTAGCTATTACATCACTAGAAGCTATATCAGTCAAATATTATAGAATTGAGCAGAGGGATGACAGGAAAGGAAATGAAGGGAGTAAAAGATATTCTGCTGGCAGCGTGCATAGGGGTTCACATACTAAGGATTGGCTAATTCCTAGATTCCTAGAGAGATGACCACAGTTAAGATAAGGTGAGTTGTGGCCCTGCTGGCATCCACCTGCTTCTGCCAGTGCTGTGGCTGGTAGTTAATGTGAACTCTCCTCTGCTCACAGATGAGCGTGAAGCTGTGCAGAAGAAGACCTTCACCAAATGGGTCAACTCCCACCTTGCCCGGGTGTCCTGCCGGATCACAGACCTGTACACAGACCTTCGAGATGGACGGATGCTCATCAAGCTGCTGGAGGTCCTCTCCGGGGAAAGACTGGTAAGTGGGAATTGTAGTGTCTTGCATTATAGATAGGAAAATATTTTTGAAAAATCAAGTGTGGACCTGTCTCTTGAATTCTGCAATTAATGATATTTTTGCAAAGGAGACTCTTGATTAGTGAGACAAGCATGTTGGGGAAAGCTCCAGTGTCACATTCAGAGTGAGTGATATTCTTCAACTATAATAAAGCAGCCTCATTTTGGCAATTCTAGAGTTTGCTCCCTTAGTTTGGAAAGACCCTGGCTGATGTCCCTGTTAAACAGGGCACTATACTGGAAATTGAAAGACCTGGCTTGGATGCTGGCTCCAAGAAGAATCTGCATCCTACATGAAATCATGGAATAATTTCTAAATTTGTATCTTACTGATTCTCTGGAAAGTCTGAGCTGCCATCACAAGGTGGCAGGAATTGAATTCAATGACCTCTGATGTTTTCTGTTTTCTTCCCTGAACATTTTTTCTTTTAGGGGTGGAGGGAGAAGTTGGTATTTTGTCTCCTTGGGAACAGAGCATCTGTTAAATTCACCCTGGCCTTTTGGGCAGGGAAGTTGTGAAAACTCTGTCTCTATCCTGTTTCCCAGAGCTATTGCAGTCCTCTCTGATGAGACATTTGTTTATGTACCTTAAAACCAGAGAAGCTTAAACCAGTCACTGTAACTGACCCAACAGGTTTTGTCACGTCTTGGTTTGAAAGTGGATGCTGTATTTTCTACCAGAGTACATGTGGTTCCATAGGTAGTGGAAAGGGAGAGCCAAGAGCTGACATCCAGGGATAGAGCCCCACATCTGCACTGACATCACCAGGAAAATATGATGCTGGTGGTTGGCAGAGCTGCCAGAAAGCCTTATTTTTAACTTGATCTCTACCTTGTGACTTGAAAGCCTCAGTGGGTCATTATGTAGATGGACCCACAGACCTCTGACTGCAGGCAAGGGACTATAGACCCATGGACAGAAGAATTGGATCTTTGAGCCTGAGTAAAAATGGAGTCTCTGTTTTCTTTCTCCCTGCCCCTCTGTTATCTTCACTAAAAGATATTGAAGCCCCACCCCATCTGTACTAGTTCTGTGTACTTTGTTCCCTGAGTCTTACTGCCTCATTTTGTGTGTGTGTGTGAGAGTTTATGGATCAAACTAGACAAATAAAGAAGCTCTCCACCCACCTCAAAACCATGTCCAGCATTGCCCAGGTAGGGAAGACAAACAGGCTAGTCACTTACTGCATTTTGATTTGTTTTCTTGAAACGAGACTTGTTTGAGAGCCTAGGCTAGAATTATCGAAGTATCAGCTTTTTTGTAAACAGACTTTTCTTTCCTACCTCTCAATCTTAGTTTTCTTTTTTGCCACTTACAATTTTTTTTTTTTTTTTTTTTTTTGCAGTACTGGGGATTGAACTCAGGGGCATTCTACCTCCGAGCTACACCGCCAGCTCTATTTTTTATTCTTTATTTTGAAACGGAGTCTTACTAAGTTGCGGAGTGCCTCACTAGGTAGCTGAGGCTGGCCGCGAACCCGGATCCTCCGGTCTCAGCCTCCCGAATGCTGGGATTACAAGCATGCACCACCACGCCTGGCTTGCCTCTTACAATTTAACCTAGTAAAATTGTTTATCGATTTTTGCTTGATGTTTTGAATGTAGCTAAAAAAATCATTAAAGGTTACATGGATAAGAACTAGTTTGGACATATATTTTTCTAGTATGGCTCAGTTTTCTAGGATATAGGAAGTAAATTGCTCACCTTTGAAAGCCCATAATTATTTTATACCAAGAAGATGGTGTCCTTGATAATGTCCACATAATAAATGGGATCAGGCCCCATTGCCCTTTATTATGAACAGGGCAGCAAAAATATTAGTAGAGGAAGAAAATGAACAACCAGCAATGCATAATTCTTAGTTGTATGTGAATCTCTCCCCTCTCATTCCTCTGTGGGGTTTTTGTTTTGTTTGTTGTACTAGGTAGTAAACCCAGGGGCATTCTACCTCTGAACTACACCACCAACCCTTTTCTTTTCTTTTCTTTTCTTTTCAATTTTGAAACAGTCTCCTTAAGTTGCTGAGGGTCTTGCTAAATTTCTGGAACTGACCTTGAACCTGTGATCCTCCTATCTTAGCCTCCCAAGTACTAGGATGACAGGTGTATACCACCACAACTGACTCCACTCTTCTCTTTATTTGCTGTTAGCAATAAGTTTTTTTGCTATGACTTAGAGACCTAGGAGAATAGGGATAAAAAATGGAGATGGCTGGCCATGGTGGAACATTCCTGTAATCCTAGTCAGGAGGCTGAGTCAGGAGAATCACAAGTTTGAGGCCAGCCTTAGCAACTTAGCGAGACCTTATTTTAAAATAAATAGAAGAAAATAATGAGTACAGAACCTGCACCAGTCACTCTTTAACTGAACCTGGATCTTAGGGCCAGATGAGAACAGGACTTGAGTAGAGGTTCACCCACAGCAACGCTGGCATTGGGAAGGAGAGAGCCCACTTATGTGGCGAAGTTGTGCTCAGAGGTCAAATACAGGTTAGAAGCTGGCCTCTGCCTGCCACCTTCCCATCTCAGGCCTTCACAGTGAACAATGATTGTAACTAAGACAGCCAGTTTTCTGCCTTGTTCCTGCAACGCTGAACCCTGCATCCTACCGAGAGTGAGTTTTTCCAAAAACTATCTCCCCTCTCTCTTCTCCCAGCTGCTACCTTTTTCACTCACAAGGTACTACTGAGTTTTGCTTGCCTGCTAGCTAATAGTCTGTCTTCTTACTCTATTAATGAGTCTTTAAGAAGAGATAGCAAGCCGGGTGTGATGACGCACACTTGTATTCCCAGCATTTGGGAGGCCGAAACTGGAGGATCTGGGTTCACGGCCAGCCTCAGCTGTTTAGTGAGGCCCTCCGCAACTTAGTGAGACCCTGTTTCAAAATAAAGAATAAAAAATAGGGCTGGGGCTATAGCTCAGAGGTAGAATGCCCCTGGGTTCCATTCCCAGTTCCGCCAAAAAAAAAAAAAAAAAAAAATAGCAACAAAAAAGGTGGGGTTTTTGTTTGCATTTTGGGTGTTTTTTTGTTTTGTTTGGCATCCATTAATTCCAAAACAGGCTGAGCTAGGTAGGGAAGATAGATTTACTGTAAGATTTGTTAAGCTTAAATCCAACACTGAACTGCTCTGAACAAGTTTTTTCATAAAGCTTTTGTTTAGAGAGCATACTAGCATGCATTGTTTGTTGGAATGGATTTTTCTGGACTGTCCACCGAACCTAGCTGTTTATTAAACACCATTGGGAAATGGGAGAATTTACTTTTATTCTAAACAGCCAGCCACTGACGAACTTATTCTCCTGACACATTGGTTTCTAATTGTACAAATGCAAAAAGTAAAATAGAGGTTCTATATGCTAAAAGAGAAAGTGAGCCTCTGGATTAAGTATCAAGAAACCTTAGTAGGTTGGTGGGAGTTGGCCAGGCCAGGAAAAGAGGGTTAGGTGCAGATAGCCCAAGGACAGGCATGACCAGGACTAGGTGAGGAGAGTGTTGGGGCAGGCATCAGGAACTCTACTGTTGAGCAAGCTTCTTGGTTAAACTGGAGTTCGTTTTTTGACAGGAGTGATAATGACTTCAGTATATCCTGCTTTTAAGATTTACAGAGTACTGGCACAAAAGTTACCTCATTTAGTTCTTAAAGTCTACTGAAGTAGATGACTTACTATTACCTCTGCCTTAGTTAAAAAAGAAAAGAAAAGAAAAAACCCTTGCCCAGAGCCAGTGTTGCTGTACTAGGTATTACTTGGAATGCAACCTACCCTCCTGTCCATTGGTCCCTTTTTCTCCACTGTGTCCTTAGAAATGGATCCACCCCCAAGGATGAACTCAGTGTGACTTTCCCTGATTAGCATTTTTGTTTTGTTGTGTTGTGTGTGTGTGTGTGTGTGTATGTGTGTGTGTGTGTGTGTGTGTGTGTGTGTGTGTGTGTGAGAGAGAGAGAGAGAGAGAGAGAGAGAGAGAGAGAGAGAGAGATAGAGATAGATACTGGGGATTAAACCCAGGGATGTTGTACTTCTGAGCTGTACCCTCAGACCTATATTACTTTTTATTTTGAAATAGGGTCTCACTAAGTTCCTGAGGGTCTCACTAAGTTGCTGAAACTGGCCTTGAACCTGTGGTCTTCCTCTCTGAACCTCCCAAGTACTGGGATTACAGCATGCACTATCACATCTGGCCCTTTTTATTTTTTGTTTTGAGACAGGATTTCACCAAGTTACCCAGGCTGGCCTTGAACTTGCTATCCTCTTGCTTTCCAAGTAGCTGGGATTACAGGCAGATACCAACCTGTCCAATATCCTTATTAGTTTTAATTGGGCAAAAGTCACTAATACTTACTCTTCTGAAAGCTCAAAGTTTGATGTATAGAGTTTGGAAACTAGTGTGAAATGAGTTTGGCTTTATAATCTATTAGAAGAGATTTTAGTATTAGTACCTATCATCCTGTGTCATGGATTTGCTAGAGGTGTGTGTGTGTAGCAAAAAAACTATTTTTGATGGAAAGACAAAAACATAAGTGTTGGTTGCACAGGTATCCTGAGAGGCCAGTTAGTATCTTGTCTTACTTTCTCTTCACCTGAACCAAAGATCAGCAGGCCCTTTAGCATTCAGCCTTGTTGGTAAGTCTTCTGTATTGAAATACCTAGCTTGTATTCTACAGCAAGAAGTGAAATTAATGGTCACTGAAATAAATCCCTTCACTTTGTAGACATTATAAGTCTTGCAAGGCCAGGCAGTGGCATGTGGTGGATCTAGGCCCAAAGTGAGCTATCACCTCCCGGGCTGGTGCTCCATCCAGCCCATAGAGAGTCATTGGTCCAGGTAGCCTCAGGGTTCCTTTGGATGCCTGTGAAGAAAAGGAGTGCTAATAACCAGGGTGGGGCATGGCAGTCCAGCTCCCAGGGGCCTCCCAAAACACCCTGCCCAGAACTCTCCTTGTGTCTTCCTTTCCTATTCAAAAAAGAGACTGAATTGGCTCCAGAAGTCTTTCTCTTTTCCATCTTTAGGCTCTGACAGAACCCTATCATCATGATTATTCCATAGTTCTTCAAATCCTGATATCCTATAGAGTGTAATTGACCCAAACTCAAGGTTGAGCAGGCAGTTGGACACTTGAAGTAGACCTAATGGCTTGGGAGGGATCATCCAGCTCCCCTCTGCTCTCTAATGGCTTTGGGTCCGTGTAGGAGAAATTAGCCCATGGTCACACTGAGTCTCAGACAGGGCTTGGATTAATAAGCAATCTGAATTATATTTTCAGACCCGAAAGGTGGCTCTTTAGCTCCATAATTCTCTCTTCTCCTTGAGAGTCAGAAAGCAGATGGGTCAAGGACAAAGGTATGGTTGGTAGATTTTGAACAAGAATAGACCTTGGGGAAGGGGAAACAAAAAAATACAGAACAGACCAAGGTGTGGGAGACCCAGGGAAACTTGTAGTGATTTAAAGGAGGCTTAGTAAAAACAGGCATTTCTTCAGAGGAACTGCCTCCCTGCCTGCAGAGCACCCGTTGAATCTGAGTCCATGAACCTGGTATTGATCTTTGTTTCCACGATTGTCCGATCAGAAATAATATAGGACAGAAACCCATAAGTTGTTGTGAGAACAGGCCTATGTCCCACTAGGAATCTTACAATAATTAATGGAGGCAAGACAGAAGGGACACTCCTTTCCTTGGCAGAATTAGCTGTGCTGGGGATGAGGCTTCAGAAAGTGTTTATTACTGAGAGACACAGCCACCTCCCCTGTTCCATTGTGTTTAGTTTTCACCATTGTGATCTCTTCTTCCTTTCGAGAAGATGAAGTTTAGTAATATAAAAATAGCCCTAAAAGAAAGAAAACTATTTGCCAGATGGGAACTGAGGCTCTTCCTTCGTTTCTCATGGAAATGTGTACCACTCTTCCTTGTATTCTGTATTCTAGACTTTTGGTATGGCATAAAGAGAAGGAGCTTGGAGTCCCGGTTTGCCACATACTAACTAGCTGAACAGATTACCTCATCTTTCTGAGCCAGCATGTCCTCATCTGTAAAATGGAAAGAATAGTAGTTACTCTAAATAGGGTTATTGTGAAGATTAAATGTGATCACAGTTCTAAACTACCCAACAAAGAGAGGTGAATACAATAATTGGCAGCTAATGATTTTTAGATCTTGGGAGCTTTGTGTATAGTTCTGTGAGGTCGTTATCTCTTGAAATTAATTTCTCATAATTATTGCTTTCTGAACCTGCCCACGTATTATGCCTTAAAACATTTGAGATGCAAATAAAACACAAGACCAGAGAATTGTTATACTACAGGGCTTTGCTAAGGAGGTGCTCTACCACTGGACTACATCTCCAGACCTTTTTTATTTTATTTTGAGACAGGATCTCACTAAGTTCCACAGGGTAACCTGGAACTTGTAGCCTCTTGCCTCACCCAAGTATCTGGGATCATAGATGTGCAACACCAGAGTTGCCTGTTGATTGGAAGGAGATTCTGAGAGGCCCTTTCTCTACTGCATTTGTTTCAATGTGAGCCATACTTAGTGATTACTTAAGATCTGGGCTTTCTGGATGAAGTCTGAAGGAGCAGTGGTTACGTTACACTGGGTGGAACCTGGAAAGGTAACATCAGTCCCCATCTGTTCCTTGTTCTCCTCAGCAGTCCTTTTCACTTCCATCCACCGTGGTCCCCCTCACTCCCACTTAGGAAATACGCTTTTCTGCCCTGTGAAAGGTAAGTCTCATGAGTGTGTCTGCTGCAGCTTGCAGAAAGCTTCTGTCCTTACTGTGCAGGAAACAGCACCAGTAGGCGGACCACTCACTGTCTCACTTGTCAAGTGCATAAGCACTGAGAGGAAAGAAGAAAAGGCCTCTGAACAGCAGGAAGAAATACCAGAACCCTCCTCTACTAGAATTCTTATGCTTTTCTTTGAGGCAGCTAATCCTCATCCCTGGGCTTTGAGCAGAGTTTTTGTTTTATTTTGTTTTTGTTTTTGTTTGGGTACTGGGGAGTGAACCCAGAGGCATTCTACCTCTAGGCTATACCCCTAGTTTTATTTTTATTTTATTTTTATTTTATTTTTATTTTTTGAAACAGGGACACACTAGTTGCTGAGGGCCTTGCTAAATTGTGCATCACCTCACCTGCCTTTTTGAGCAGAGTTTTAATTAGGAGCCTAATTCTATCCTGAAGCCACCTGGGTATGAGAAGAATAAGAGGCTGCTGTGAATAATTACTTTTTCAGTAGTAAGAAATGATAGCTAGCCCAAGAAATGATCAGGGAAAAGCAAAAGAGCACACATGAGAACCAGATGCAGAGTCCTGCACTTGTCACCCAGGGGAATAGCCACACCTACCTCAACATGGCAGCACTGACCTCACGTACCTCTTCCTCCAAGGAGAGAGGAAGAAAAGGCCTCTAAATAGTGGCCAGAAAAGCCAGAAGCCCCCGTACCATACACATATAACTTACTTAGAGGCAGCTAATCCCCATCCTATGTAATGCTGTCCTGTAATGACGCAGGAGGCTGATGGGCATACCTCTGAGAGAGCACGCTGGTGTCAGCCTCAGTGTCTACAGAATCAGAAGCAGGATTTTGATCAAGCCCTCCCCTTTCTATTTCATATCCAACCCTCCTCCTGTCTCATTAGATTGCTCAGTTCTTCCCCACCCCCTTCCTAGGAATTGAGCCCAGAGCCATGTGCATAGAAGACAAGTGCTCTACCACTGAGTCACATGCCCATACCTGAAAGTGTCTTTTTTTTTTCACTGTTGGGGATCAAACCCAGGACCTCGCTCATGCTAGCCAGTGCTCTATCACTGAGCTACACCCCCAGCCCTAGATTGCTTAATTTGATATAATGTTGTCACCTGGCATAAACAAATAACAAGTCCCAGCATTTCCCACATACCCAAATTAAATTAGTTTTGAAGTTTCCAAAGAGAAAATACTCCCTCTTTTTGTGTAAGAAGAACTAGCATAATAATGTGAAAAGTTAATTTTTATAGACATTTCCAGTGCTGTTATTTGAAAGTAGAATTTGCCACTTGTGATAAGGTCTGTGCTTATGATTTACTTCTTCAGTGTCAAAGCACATTCTTACATTCTCATATGTGCTTTTCTATAGAAAAAAAGTGAGACGTAATGATAATCTGAGACTGGGCAGATTTGAAATGGCCACTTGTTACCCAAATAACCTTTTCCTATGTTTTCTAACTAGTAAATAAGGAGGATCTTAACTACAGAGGGAAAAGCAGGATATTAGTGAAGGGCTGGCTGCTGCCTTTACCTAGTTGTGTCCAGATTGCTGAATACCTGCCTCCTTTCCCCCATGAAGCCAACTCACCTGTGGGTAGGTATTCAATTCACTTTGCACATGCTCTGTGCTCAGAACCAAACCAGAGACGCCTGCAAGTGTAGCAGGAGTATAGAGCATCATCCTTGCTCACAACGTTAACGGTCTAGTTGAAAATAATAAGAGCAACATAAGACATCATAGCAAAAATATAAGATGATGATTAGTTCCTGGGCTCTGGTTCATACCTTTAGTGCGTAGAGTTGTGAGGAAAGACTTGTGAGAACTGGAATAGTTGGAAATGTCTCCAAGAAGGAAAGACTTGCCTTGACCAGCCTTGGAAGTTAGGTGGGACACAGTGAGATGGCCAACAGAATGCAAGGGAGCTAGGACAAGGGGCTACCAGGTCAGCTAGGTGAAATGCATTCTTCTGACAGGCAAGCTGTGCACATCCTATGAAGTCTTCATGAGTTGATATCAACCCAAGGTGCATCCTAACCAGAGGGGAATGAACGGAAAATAAGAGAGATACAGGGTTGGGGGTGTATGAGCTTGGTCTTGGCACTCTAGGTAATAGTAACCCATTGGAAATTTGGTGTACACACACACATTGTAGGTATAGTAGATAGTTATAGTAAATATGGTAGATGTGTATATATAGTATAGGAGAAATATGCATATATGTATATATTATGTATGCATATAGTTGTGTGTGTGTGTATATATACATATACATATACATACACATACACATACACATGTCTTTGGCTCTATTTAAAATGTTTACCTTGCTGGGTATGCTGGCACACTCTTGTAATCCCAGTACTTGGGAGACTGAGACAGGAGGATCCCAGGTTCATGGCCAGCCTCAGCTACTTAGTGAGACCTTCCTTAACTTAGTGAGACCTGTTTCAAAATAAAGAATAAAAAACAGGCGGTAGAATGCCCCTGGCTTCAATCCCCAGTTCTGACCAAAAAAAAAAAAAAAAGTATACCTTTAGATACCTTTAGACAGGTGTGGTGCATGCCTATAATTCCAGTACATGAGAAGCAAGTTAAGTGCTATACCATTGAGTCACATACCCATACCTGAAAGTGTTTTGTTTTTTGTTTTTGGTGGGGTTTTTTTTTCCCTGTTGGGGATCAAACCCAGGACCCTCATGCATGCTAGCCAACACTCTATCACTGAGCTAATATTACCCCCAGCCCTACATTGCTCAGTTGGATGTAAGATCGCATGGATGACAGGAAGATCACAGGTTTGAGGCCAGCCTCAGCAACTTAGCGCAACCCTGTTTTAAAATAAAAAATTAAAAGGGCTGGGGGTATAGTTTGGAGGTAGAATGCCCCTAGGCTCAATTCCCAGTACCAAAAAAAAAATTTTTTTTAATTGGAAAAGGGAAGGAACATTTGGTGTTTTCAAATTAGACTACTCTTATTTTTCCCCTTTTTTCTTCTCAGTGAGTAGCACTCTTTAATTCTTCCCTCTTTCCCTCACAAAATCGCCATTTAGAAATTCTGATTTGGTGATGTGTCCAGTTTTTCTTTTGAGCCTTAGGAAATGACCCAACTCAGCCAGTGGCAAACCTATTTTTACATTAAAAACAACCAGAAAACCTATATTGTCATGCATCTTCAGAAAGCCTATGGATGGCAACAGTAACACCCAAATTCTCTTTGAAAATTGAGTTTTTCTCTAAACTTCCCATTTCTGTGCTTATTTGTAAATTGTATAGCTTCTATGATTAAACAAACCTCTGAAGAGTAGTTAGGTACCATCTCCTTAAATAAACTTTTCTAAAGCTTTTAGATAAATGTGTTCTTGGACCAAAGGAACCCACATGATTTTATTTCGTTTTTTGGTACTGGGAATTTTTAAAGTTTTGGTTTGGGTGGGAGAGCACCGTGTGACTAGCATATGTGACTCTCTAGGCCTGTCTGCTCCGTTGAGTAATCTGTTTCCCCTTCTGCCCTCTTGTTTTCTAGCCTAAACCCACCAAGGGACGAATGCGCATCCACTGTCTGGAGAACGTAGACAAGGCCCTTCAGTTCCTGAAGGAGCAGAGAGTCCATCTTGAGAACATGGGGTCCCATGACATCGTGGACGGGAACCACCGGCTGACCCTTGGCCTCATCTGGACCATCATCCTGCGCTTCCAGGTAAGGAACTCAGCCCAGGGCTGCTGCTGATGTTCAGAACTTCAGCCGATCTCCTGAGTTTGAGCATCTTTGTGGAGCTGGCCTCCCCATTCTAGAGATATCAGGAAGAGCAGGTTTCTGTCTCAGAGTCAGGTGTGTTCTAGCCAGCCCTCACGAGTGAGTGCTGTCCTGGAGGCATATAGAAGCTACTGTATCCTCCTGCATTTTATTACCCTACCTCATGTGTGTTTGAATCTAAGATGATTTTATGGGTTTTCTTATATTTGGGAGAGAAGGCTCTAGGTATGGACATATTTTAACTTAGAAGGTATTCTCAAGATTATTTTGTCCAATTCCTCTACTTTATGTGGAAACTGAAGATCCTGAGAAGCTTGGAGCCTTGCCCAGGACTACACAGCCAGTCAAGATGCTGTGAGTGTTTCTGACCCCTTCAGAGGGAGAGCTCAGTATTTCAGCACCTCTGGCCAGAGTCCTGGTTCATTCTCCAGGTGCATGCTTTGTATTCATACTCTTCAATTAAAATATGAAATGCAGGAGCAACTTCTTACCCTGGTTTCAGGTTACTCTGCAAACAAATACCCTACCAGTCCTGTCTCCTGGGTGACTGCTCTGTGCCTTTCTTTCCTGTGCTGCCCCTTTGATAAAGATCGGATTGATTTTTCTGGGTAAATAAAAAACCTCACACAAATAGGGAAAAACAAATCAAATTATAGCTATCTTTGTTTTCTTACTGAAACCTTAAAGTAGACCTACAACCACTCTCTTTTCCTCCTCACTTCCCCCAGGATTGGGTTTCAGTTTACTGTGCTCTGAGCATGTATGTGTGAAGAAGGTACTGGAGACTAAAATGGAGTTCCATTTAGAAATGGCTCCCTGACTGGCTTGTTCCCAAACCTACCTATCATCTGACACCATTGGGAAAGCCTCTTAATAATTCAGATTCCCAGAGCTCAGCACCAGTGTTTCTCCTGAAGTCGATCTGAGGAGGGAACCATCATTGACGATGATGTAGCTAATGGAGTTAATTGCAACTATTGAGGACCTCCCCTCCCCTCCCCTCCCCCAGGCAGAACTCTCATGTATGTTTCTGTCATTTGGTTCCTAAATGATTTGAAAATGAAGCACATGCCATTAGATTAATTATTGCTCCTGTATTTAATACCAACAGACCTGAAATTAGCAGGACATTCCTTGAACTCAACCCCAGTTTTGTAGAGTGAAGCATTCTGTTTCTATTGCCTTTGGCCAGGGGTAATCAGAGCATAGAAAGGCATCCTGATTGTGGCCTCTCTTAACAGAGATTTGGGGGCTGGCACACATGGCCCTTTTCAAGATTCTCAGCATGGACTGGGTTGAGTCACTGACTAATTAGCTTCCTGCCAGCTTTTCTTTCTCTGAAGTTCAACCTGTAACATCAGCACATGGACTTTCTCCCTTTGAGGGGTGAGGCAAATAGTGCATGGCCTGTAATGCTGGGATCATACATGACTCAGCTTCTTCTAACAGCTTTATTGAATCATCACCTGTCCCATAGATATTTATTGAGTCTGGATCTGCCAACCTAGCTCATATTCTGTCTCCTTGGTGAAGCTTCCCCATGCATCCACAAAAATCTTTCCTTCCCCCACCTCCTGAATATACAGTCTTGTCTTAAGTTCCCAACACTTGCATTGTACATATGCTTTCTAGAGCTCCCGGGATGGGCCCTATCCTGTATGTGCATAATAGAAATTCATTAACTACTGATGGTGACACGGGGGTTTTATGCTGCTCTCCTTAGAAAATGGTGAGAGAAACAAAGTTTTTGAGTTTGCCTACTCTAGCAGGTAGCTGTTTTCATTTCAAGATGGCTAGAACTTGTTTCTGTATGGGCAAATCTGGAAACATATGCCCTTCTTCACACGGAAGCATAAGAAAGCTGACAGTACATAGCGCATAAAGTTCCAGCCTGCTTTTCCCTGTGAGTCTGTGTCACTCAGTGAAGAGTTTGGGGTTTTTGCAAATTCACACTTAAAATGCTTTACCACAATTAAAAATGGGCAATATTTTTCCTAATTAAGAGCTTACAACTTTTAATCTTATATTTAGATATTTTTGTCTTCCTTATGTCTCTTCAGAAAGAATTCTGATGAGTATTTGTAGACAGAATGTAGAGAGGTTTAATGGTTAGAGCCAGAAGGTAAAAGATGACTGCCTAGACTGATCCCATCCACTCTCAACTCCCATCCCAAATTTAATTAAATGAAAGAAACTACAGACAAAAGGAGCATTTGTATAAAATCATATTGCTGGTAGCTGGCACCTAATCTGAGAACTGACACTTACCTGTCCTTCCTTTAGGAACCCAACATTTTAAATTCTTTATCTCATTAAAACACATGGCAGTCCTGTGGGGTAGCCACTATTACTACTGTTCCTTAGATGAGGAAACTGAGGTGCTCAGGTGGTAGAGCCTCGATCCAGACCCAGGAGGTGTGACTTTGGTGCCAGTAGACCAGGCTTTATGTTGAACATATGCTGCTTATGAGGAGCTTACCAATGTAGAACATGGAAGCACAGCTTCTAAGCATCCTCTTTTTCTAAGAGTTTGTGTCAGCTCTCAGTAGGCAATGCCCGTCGCATCCTCATCAGTTAAGCCCTTGTCTTGGTGTGAAAAATGGTTACAATAAGCCAAACTAAAGCTTTTTCTGGGTTCTGGTAAGGTTCTAGGTATATTGTGGGAACCACTGTGCTAGCTTGTAATTAGAAAAATGGGCTCTCTTGAGGCAGAATCAACTCTGACAGGTGCTGGGAAGCCATGCAGATAATTCCTCTTCGCTTTAGCCTTATCTTTGTGCAAAGTAGAGAACCTGATTCTGGCCAGTATTTTTGAGGTGAGCCTTAACTTCAGGAAGCAGTTTTCATTGACATTCAGAGCAGGGAATTTGCATGGAAAGGCTTTTATCTAAAGTTTACTCTATATAAGTGCAGACCCAGTCTTGAGAGACTGTTGGGCAACTGGCTTAATCTGTTTGTCTCATATTTCTTTGTAAATCTTAGATTCAGGACATCAGTGTAGAAACTGAAGATAACAAAGAGAAGAAGTCTGCCAAGGATGCCCTGCTGTTGTGGTGCCAGATGAAGACAGCTGGGTGAGTGTGAGTGCAAAGGACATGCAGCTGCGTCTTCCAGGACCAAGTTCTGCCTTACTGCTTACAAGGTGTTGACAAGTGTCTTCTATGGCTTCCATCGAGAAGTCTTGTTCACGCATAAGCAGTTGCTATGTTGACATTTCAGCTAGCTCTCAGAATGGAAGGAGTTCTGATTTGTATTTTGGACCTGTCATTTCCTCAATCAGTTGCCTTCTCTTTATTATGGAAGTTCCAGAGACCATTATATTTTTCATTTTAAAATCTTGGAAGCATTATTAAGAATCACACCCACTATAGTTTTAAAATTTAGTTGCAAGTTTTCTCCTCCTTTTAATTTCTTCTTCTTTGGGAAGGTTTGTGCAGTAAGCTTAAGAGTAGTCCTTATGTCTGGGGTTTTCTTCCTTTTATTCTTTCACTGAAAATTTAGTGAAGATATTTTTAAAGAACTACATCATGTTTGTTGCTCACTGAAGTTGCCTGGGCTTAGCTGATACTATACCTATAAAGTTCTCATCAAATTCCTGTAGTATCATAGGTTCTTTTTTTTTTTTTTTTTTTTTTTTTGCGGTACTGGGGATTGAACTCAGGGGCATTCTACCTCCAGGCTACACCCCCAGCCCCATTTTTTATTCTTTATTTTGAAACTGGGTCTCACTAAGTTGCGGAGTGCCTCACTAGGGTAGCTGAGGCTGGCCGAGAACCTGGATCCTCCGGTCTCAGCCTCCCGAATGCTGGGATTACAAGCGTGCGCCACCACGCCCGGCTCTATCATAGGTTCTTAATGAGAACTGATTTTGTGTCAGTTACTGTCAAAACTACTCTACTGGTAAATGTAACTAATGAATGTGAAATATGGACACTATAAAGTGCTTATGGCCTACTAAGTCAGTCAAGTCAGGAATGAGCCTTTAATCAACCACAGATACAAAGTTATTAATAATCAGTATAGTATAGAATAGCTGATTCATTGCGGGTAAGTTTCAAACATAGGGACATTTTTCAAAGAGGTACATATTTTATAAAACTTCATTCATTCAGTTAAGTGATAAGGAAACATTTGAGCATCACAAGAATAGGTAGCCCCAGCTACCTCGTATTTCAGAGTGACATGTGAATTCAGATCCCAGTGACTAGAGGTCCTGGTATTTTGGTAAGTAGAGTAGAAAGCCAGGGGGAAGCAAGAGGTCTCAGCTGCCATGCCTAGGTTGTGATCACTTTTTCTTCAGTAAAAGTAATGTTTTCAATCTAGGACACAATTCCTGTCTTTTGAGAGATTGAATTACCAAGTAGGTGAAGCCACATGAGTATATATTTTACTTTTATTTTACAACAAGCAGAAATTGAAGGGATACTTGCTGTGACTTAATTAACCTAATTGATGTTCACTGCCCTGAATATTACAGTGCTTACAAACTTTTTGCTAAATACTGTATTAAGTGAAGGTTATAAACATTTATTTGGTAATTCTGTTGGTTTTTTCTTATGCTTTGTCCTTGGCAGGTACCCCAATGTCAACATTCACAATTTCACCACAAGCTGGAGGGACGGCATGGCCTTCAATGCACTGATACACAAACACCGGTATGTCTGAAGAAATCATGCTAACAATTGTGGGGTAAAATGTTGCCATTCTGTCATAGCAGATCTTGGTAATTTTTGATTCTCAAATCCCTTAGATGTTACACCACAGTGGAAATCCCACCATTCCATGTGAGGAAAATATAGAAAACAAAACAGACAAGTTCACCCAGTATCTTCCATTCTCTCACTAAACTTTTAAAGTTATTTATTCAAAAGATCAGGCAGCCGGGCGTGGTGGCTCACGCTTGTAATCCCAGTACTTGGGAGACTGAGACAGGAGGATCACAGGTTTGTGGCCAGCTTCAACTACTTAGTGAGGCCCTCTGCAACTTAGTGAGACCCTGTTTCAAAGTAAAGAATAAAATAGGGCTGGGGGTGTAGCTCAGAAGTAGAATGGCTCTGAGTTCAATCCCCGGTTCCGCAAAAAAATAAAATAAAATAAAAAATAAAGATCAGGCATTGGCTGGGTGTGGTTTTGCATGTCTGTAATCCTAGTACTTGGGAGGCTGAGATAGAAGGGTAACAGGTTTGATCCTGAGTAGCCTCTGCAACTTAGTGAGACCTTTTTTCAACATAAAAAAATAAAAGCACTGGGATATTTTTGGTCTTGCTGTGTACCTTATTTTTGTTATACTCTGCTGTTATTCTGCATAGGCCGGACCTGATAGATTTTGATAAACTGAAGAAATCCAATGCACACTACAATCTGCAGAATGCTTTTAACCTAGCAGAGCAGCACCTCGGCCTCACTAAACTCTTGGACCCTGAAGGTAAGGGCTCAAGAGATGAAATGTGGGACTTTAGTGTTTCTAACATCAAATAATTAGTATTAAATCCCCCTTTGTATTGGTATGTTTTATTTGAACAGCATGCTTTGGGAATTATCAAAGGAAGAGGAGCTTAATTTTGGTTTATGGGAATTACTTGAGGATTTATAGGAAGGGTGACATTGGAAGAGGGTTTGAAAGATGAGTGTGATTTAAACAGGCTGAAGAAGAGGATGTGCTAGGCTGAGGGACCCATATGAAACGCAGGTTCGGAACCAGGAAAGGGAAGGCGAGTTTAAGGACGAAGGAATCAGTGAGAGTGCTATACAGGGTAACAGTAGGAATACGCTTGGAAAGGAGGGGACTAGAAAGGATGCCTTGCAGGCTGAAACCCTTCAAGATTGCTTAGCAGGCAATAGGGAATCATTGAAAGATCTTAGCACCTGTGCTCATAGTAGGAAAACTGGCTAGGTGCTTAGTGCTTGCTGACTGACATTCATCTAAAGGTGGATGCCTTGGGATGGGCAGAGACTCAGATAGGGCCTTTGTTAGGAGTCTGAACTTTCTTTGCTTGTGAGCAAATAAGAACTTAGAAATGAGGATGGTGCCTTCAGGAAAGGAAATGAGTGGGTGGAAGAAGCAGTAATTACACTCAACAATTTTTCTTATGGCTGGCTGCATCTCATTCTCTGCATGGAACTGAAGGCTCTCCTCTTTGGGTCAGTGCAGCAGTTGGAAGCCACACTGCAGGTGGTTCAGAGCTGGCCTGTGTGGGGCAGTCCACAAAATCCTCATTCTAGGCTTCATTTTAATGTGGGCTCTCAGAGCAACTCTTCCTAATTTTGAAAAGCATTTAAAATATAAGAGGATTTATTTGTAGTGCTGGAGGCTTATAGATTCTCTCAGCTGTGAACAAGTATTAGGGAAACTGTGGTGAGTGAAAGTTTAAAGTTCTTATAAATATACAACAGGAAGTTTAACTCCCCAAGGGCAAATTGAGTTCATGAGGCTGCCAGGCTGGTTTCTTGCTATTTTCCAATGCATCAGATTCACTGATAGGTTCGCTACAGGAAGCTGAGATAAAATGTCTTTGTGTTATACTAACCCATTAAATGATTTCTCAGTATAAACTGAAAAGTAAAATTCCTTGTGTTATGATAAATCTTCATGTTTAACCCCTGTCTTACTATGGAAAGAAGCTCTTTTTTCTTTTTTACAAAGAAGCTCTTTTTTCCTACCACACCAATGAAATTTTTAATAACTTACTATTTATTCTTTCTAATCACCACCCAGTATAAAAAGGGGATTGATGTTTCTCAGATCACAAGACAGGAGCTAAAAATGGCAACTGATGTCATGTATCCTGTGGGTTTGATATTGATTATTAGTTTTTCTTCGCCTCGAACTAAGATTAGTCCCAAGTATTATTAGTTGTCCAGTGTTCCAAAGAACATCAGTTGAAATATACTTGTAGACAAATTAAAAATTATTATTTTTTAAAAATTTTTAATTGTATACAAGTCTGATTTTATTTCTGGCTACTTTGTGCACGTTAGGGCTAAGCAGACCCAGGAGCCCTCAAGTAGCCATGGTCTGGTTCTTGGTGCCACTGGCTGCCTTGGTGACCCTGGGCTGGGAACCCCACCCCCCCAGGTCTATGCTCTAGTGCTCTAATGTTTAAAACAAGAGAAATAATCTTGTTTCACACAGAGCTGTTTGGAGACTAGAAGTGAAGGTGTATGTATGAGTGTATATTGAAAAAGAACCTGATACATCTACAGAGAACTGTCCTGTGTGATCTGTTCTTAATCTGCCCTCGGTTTAGTACTTCCCTCAATATTGCTATACCTGAAGATTTGCCATATTTATTCATTTGCTTTCTCTTTCAGTAACTATTTATTGACCATTCATTTTGTGCAGGGACAACACACTAAGAATTTAGGAGATGAAATGTGGCCAAAGGGGCTAAGACAGGGTTCCCACTCTTGTGGACTGAGTCTTGAAAGCAAATAAAACATGCATGAATAATACTACTACTTGGAGGAAAGTGGATTGTGTGTCCCTAGGTGTAAAGTCCTGAGGAAATAGGAGGGAGATGATTCCAGCTGTTGAAATCAGAAGTGGCTACGTGGAAATTGTAACTTCTGAGCTGGAAGGGATAGTGAGACTCGATGGGGTGGGAAAGGCCATTTCAGGCAAAGAGAAGTTGTGGATAAAGGAAGGCCTATTGGAAAGCATGGGGCATGTGGGAATGGTGAAAGTCGAGTTGGTTCAGCGTCATAGGCTATAGAATTAGAAATTTTGAGACAATGCTTGGTACTTAGACCTGAAATTTTTTTCAAGGGATGGATGGATAAAAGAGAAGGAAAGTTGCAGCTAGATTCTAAAGGACTAAAAGGCTCGTATGTCATTACTCATACTGAGGGCACTTTTGAGTCCTTTTGAGCTAGGAGAAAATGTGTTCGCAGCTGTGCTTCTGGAAGGACAGTTTGGGTGCACTGTGTGAAGTGAGTAGCAATAGAGAACCCCAGTGAGGGAGGCATTGTTTCAGCTCTGGTTAGGTGACAGTGAGGATTCCATGACTAATTGGACATGGGTAACAAGGAGACAATGATACCCAGAGACTGAGTGACTAGGGAAGATTCAGGTGCCCTAGGCAGAGGTGAGGACTCCAGAACCATAAACCCAGTTTGGTGGTGGGGGTTGAGGGGCAAGGCAGAGAGACACAGTGTATCTGTAGAAGTCACTTTATGAATATTCTTATAGTAAATGAATCAGTGATACAGTTTCATCCTCGATATCCTCAAAATTAAGGCAGTGGCGACAGAACCCTCAAGTATAAAAAAGGAAGATGCTGGACTCTTCAGTATTGTCAGACAGTTCCAGGTTGTTCGTGCTGCCTGGATGTCAGCTTTGTGAGCAGCACACTGAACAGTCTTCTCTGGTTTACAGATATCAGTGTGGACCACCCTGATGAGAAGTCTATTATCACTTATGTGGTGACTTATTACCACTACTTCTCTAAGATGAAGGCCTTGGCTGTTGAAGGAAAGCGAATTGGAAAGGTGAGCGTGCACCAGTTTCGTAAGTTGTGATACACAATCTATGTTTTCCTGTCCACCCCCTGAGCAACTTGTCCTTCTACACACTATCAGGATTGCTGGTAGCAAATCCAGTAGCTTATGGTGGACTCTCCAAGTGGCAGGGAATTCTCCCCAGAGGGTAATGGGAGGTGGCTAAAATACTTAGGAAGGGAGTTGAGGGACTCTCAGACACAGAAGCCTTCCTCTCCTCAGCCTTTCTGGAAAGCTGGGTATTGAAAATCTTAGAGTTGTCTAATGTCCTGGCCATGAAAGCCCAATTGAAAAGACCTCACCCTATGCTTTTTAGTTCTTGCAAAACACCCCAGACCAGGTGACACTGTCCTCCCAGTGCAATGGAATGAAAAATTCATGGGGCAGGATCAAGCTGGAAAGAGCCCTTTTTACTTTTCTAGGAATTTTGGAGGTTGGGCTGCAGAAGTTGTTCAGTCTTTCCCCCAGGGGTTGGGAGGTTCCAGAACCAATTACAGCTAGGCTGTCGTTGCTCACAAGTGATAGCCACAGTCTGGGTGCCCATTAGCAAAGGGTTCCTTGAGTTAAAATGCTTGTCAAAGCCAGTAAGTGCATGTGTTCACAGTAGATCTGCAATCATGTTTTCCTTGCTTGGAGATACAATCTTGATGTTTAGTTTTTCTAACCCTTGTTTACAGGTGCTTGACAATGCTATTGAAACAGAAAAAATGATTGAAAAGTATGAATCACTTGCCTCTGACCTTCTGGAGTGGATTGAACAAACCATCATTATTCTAAACAATCGCAAATTTGCCAATTCATTGGTTGGGGTTCAACAGCAACTTCAGGCATTCAACACTTACCGCACTGTGGAGAAACCACCCAAGTAAGATGCAAATTGGAATTGATTACCAGTAACAGGGGAGGAGAGATCATAGCATCCAGCAGACCCCTGTTTTCTGACTTCTGTGATCTTGTCTCTTAACTGAATACCTTTCCTCCGCGGTCTGTCTTCCTTTTCACCCAATTTTGCATTGCTGAGGTTTATTATAAATCATGCCCTCTCTGAGCCCTTTCCAAATGTAGAAACGTGTCATTGACATAAAGGATATGTGAGAATTAGAAGAAATTATACAGGTTCCAAATCCCTTCTCTAAAACCTTTGTGCTAAATGTCTTTCAAAATACCATACCTTTTGGATATTAGGAAAGTAGCACAGTATATATGTTGTATATTATAAAACCCCAGGGCCATTTGAGACAGTAACCTATAATCAGGCCCACTAAAAATCTATAACAAATGTATAGACAATAAATCATATTATGTCAGATCAGGTTTTGCTGCTCAACAGCTTGGTTTTTCATATATTTGTTAAAGTTCATAATTCTTAAATAAGGATTGTGGACTTCATTGCTTGCTTACTATAGTTCCAAAGTCATTTTTTTCTGAAAACTCAGTTGTAAATTCCTTAGTGAGGTCTCTGAAACTCATTTACATTGACATTTGAAATAATCCCTGTTGAATGCATTCACATGGACTCTGAGTGAAGTGAATCCATTGTCCAGGACTTAGGGTTTATACCTTGACTAAGGTATAAATAAGGTATAAATAAAAGAATACTGGTTCCTTTGACACCCTCAAATATAAATCTCTGCACCAACAAATAAACACAAAGAAAAATCCCAGTTTGCCATAGTCTGAGGTTTGTAAGGACCAGTGACTAACCCACCCATTTGTTCTTTCTTTCCCTTTTTTTTTTTGCGATACTAGGGATTGAACTCAGGGGCATTCTACCTCTGAGCTATACCCCCAGCCCTATTTTTTTATTCTTTATTTTGAAACAGGGTCTCACTAAGTTTTGGAATGCCTCACCAAGTAGCTGAGGCTGGCCTCGAACCGGATCCTCTGGTCTCAGCCTCCCAAATGCCAAATGCTGGGATTACAAGCATGCACCACCACACCTGGCTCACTCGTTCTTTCTTAAACATGCATTTCACATAAATCAGGCTAGAGATAAATGGCTTTTAAAATTGTGTGACTGTGTGCCCCCCACGCGCCCCCTGTAACAAATGAATCTTACCCCTTAAAGGAACAAAATATGGTGAGTAATGTTCATGGCTATTTTTCCTATGCTTAGATTTACTGAGAAGGGGAACTTGGAAGTGTTGCTTTTCACTATTCAGAGCAAGATGAGGGCCAACAATCAGAAGGTCTACATGCCCCGAGAGGGGAAGCTCATCTCTGATATCAACAAGGTAAAACTGATGCATCCAGTCCCCTTTTGGCCCTGACTTCCTACAGCTTCAGGTTCTGTCTCTGGGTTTTGATGCCAAAGAGGGTAGGAGGGTCTCTCTCCCTTTGCCTGCTGAGCTGATGGATAGAAACTAATGAATGCCCCAGATGGCAGAGGATCTGGCAAATACTTGTGGTAGGCCAGTCTATTAGAGCTTTGGGGACAATGTTGGATTTTATCAAACCAATCTTAGCTCAGGATGTTTCCCTTGCTACTTAGATATATATTCACTTTATCCCTTATCTGTCTCAATCAACTCAAACATCTTCAAACTATAGACAAGAGAACTAGAAACCTTATTTCATATATTTGGAATCTCCAGAGGTTATGGACTTGGGATGTTGGCTCCATCTGTCAGAGAAGCTGTCAGATTAACAGTTTCCATTATCGTGTCTATTATAATGTCTGTAGTTACAGAATTTCACAGTGGATATTATTTCCAACCGGAAATTTTTTTAAAGAGAATTCTGTGTTCAGTTGTACATTCTTAGATTCCTTTGAATGGAATGTTTGGATATTTTTTAAATATGAAATAAGACATACTTTATGTGAATGAATTTAATGTGAACAGTTGATTAGTATTTTGAAAGAAGTATTCAGATATGTGAATTTTTAAAAGTGATCCAAGGTGGGGTAAATGAGAAAGTCATAATGTAATTTTGTTCTAAGAAGAATAATTTATCTTTTTTATATGATCAGAGCTGTTTAATATAATTACTTTGTCTCCTTTTAAAGTAAGAGATTTATAATTTAGTTGTATTGCTCCATATCTACACTGTTTTGTTTTCCAATTAGTACACTGGATCTTTAGGTTTCAATAAAGGAGAGTGTTCCCATGGAGGTACATCAAGAGAAAATGTTTTTCTCTCAAGGCTGAAGTCCATGAGGGTGGGAATGGGATTTCCCTTTCAGGTTCTAGGGTCCTTTTGAGAAATACTGTGGCTATAGCCACAGAAGGTTACTTGCACATTGCAGGAAGTCATTCTTTTTTCATTTCTGCAGGCCTGGGAAAGACTGGAAAAAGCGGAACATGAGAGAGAACTGGCTCTGCGGAATGAGCTCATAAGACAGGAGAAACTGGAACAGCTCGCCCGCAGATTTGATCGCAAGGCAGCTATGAGGGAGACTTGGCTGAGTGAAAACCAGCGTCTGGTGTCTCAGGTTCTGCTCTCCACATTACTAAAGAAACCATTCCTGGGGTAGTCTAGAAACGTTGGCCATACACAAGGAGCCCAGGACCGCAGGACAGCTGTTTATTAGTGTCCAGTGTTGTGAAGTAGCTATCCAGTCATCTTGCCCACTTCCCATGAAGAGGATGTTTATAATTTCCAATATACTTTATCTTTTATTTATCTAACTTGTCATAGATTTGGAAGGCAGCTGAAGCTGAGTTTGTTTAGAGCCAGTGAGTGTGTGTGTGAACCTTCACATTTATATTTAAGTTTTCAAAATTCCCCCCTTTCCCTCAGTCTTTGACCAACCAACCCTTTGAGTCAATGAGACTGGTAATGAAATAAATAAAAGTGGATCTGTTCTCCTTGACTGGACATAGACTGTCACCTGCTCCCGTATCTTAATTCAGGTACTCGGCATGAGCTGGGTGGGCCCTCTGTAACTGAGAAGTTGTTGATTTGTTTTGGAGAGAGCATCTGACCTCAAGTAGGGAGTTTCAAGGATCCTAGAGAAGGCAAAGACCAGTGGGGTGTGAGACTCAGGGATCAGATTTGTCTTTGTTTGTTTCTGAATTGGATGCCTTATTTTGTATTTCTTTCATTCCATTTCTCTGTAGGACAACTTTGGATTTGACCTTCCTGCAGTTGAGGCCGCCACAAAAAAGCACGAGGCCATTGAGACAGACATTGCCGCATACGAGGAACGTGTGCAGGCTGTGGTGGCTGTGGCCAGGGAACTCGAGGCAGAGAACTACCACGACATCAAGCGCATTACAGCAAGGAAGGACAATGTCATCCGACTCTGGGAATACCTGCTGGAACTGCTTAGGGCCCGACGACAGCGTCTCGAGATGAACCTAGGACTCCAGAAGATATTCCAGGAAATGCTCTCCATTATGGACTGGATGGACGAGATGAAGGTAACCAAAAGCAAAAGAGGCAGAGCTGATCTAAACCAGCCCCCCCTTTTTTTTTTGTAGGACCTACCCACTGGTCCCTCAACATACACACATGCCCTATGTCTAATGTCCACTCTGTAGTAATGCCAGTGGGGGTCCACACAGCCCATGGGAAGATGATCAGTTCACAAGTTAAATGAGATATGAAATTGAAACAGCTATAACAAAGACTAGTTCGGTATTAGAGGTCTGTAAGATTCCAGTGTAGGCAATCTATCAAATTGTGATTTTCTTTTTTTCTTTTTTTTTGTACTAGGGATTGAATCAAAGGGCAGTCTACCACTGAGCCCTTTTTAATTTTTTGTTTTGAAACAGTCTTGCTAGGTTGCTGAGGACCTAAGTTGTTGAGCTTGCCCTCAAACTTATGATCACCCTGTCTCAGCCCCACCAGGTGCTGGGATTACAGGCGTGCACCACCACACCCAGCTGATTTTCTTTGTTTTTAATTCTTTAGAATTAAAGAACTAGCTTTCAGTCTCATTTATTGTTTTTTATGCATGAGTGATACTGCTTTGGGGAGGTGGTGTGGGAGGCAGTGTGGATAGAGCACAAGCCAGGAACCAGGCAGCCAGCACTCAAGACATGAGTGCCAGAGTTACCTAATCTCTTTTGAGCCTCCTTTCTTTGTCTTTAAATGGAGCTTTTACTTCCTGTCTACTTTATCAGGTCCATGTGAGGTTGGAGTGTGATAATATGTACAGATCACAGGCTGGGACTGCATGGTAATGAATGTTAATGCTGATTTGTGCTTCTCCTTCCATTAATGACAGCTCTGAGCATAGAGTTCCAAGCTTTCCCTACTCAGTTAAGAGTCCTACCATTGCACCATATTCCATTGCACCATAGCTCTTTTAACTACTCGTGTCCTCTGATACAAGCCATGGAACACTCATTCATGTCAAGCAGTTCTCCATCTGTAAGGCTTTTAGCCTTATACAGAGAATAGAATAGAGCAGATTATAGACAGTAATGTGGGGCCTCCTTTCTCTCAGCACACTGTGTTCCCAAACTTGACTGTTTACAAAAGATTTCCTTCCTTGGATGACAGCCCTTGTCTCTTGCTTGCCTCTTGAACTGTTCTGGCAGAGGGGCAAGGTCACCTGATACCATCAGTTTTCCCCTTCTGTTGTCCCAGATTTATAATGTTCTTAGTTATGGCCTATCTTGACCTCTTAAAATATAGAAATGTTCATAAAATTTAGCAAAGCTTTTCATTTTACAAATCATCATGACATTATAATTCAGGTCAGGCCAGAAACTTCCTCAGAAATGTAAGCTTGAAGTTGAAATTCCACCTTGAAAGGATGTAGGACAATTGATGGTAAAAGAAAAAAAAAAAATTGATTGATGGAAGAAACAAAAGAAAATGTCAGTGGGTTCAAACTTAAACCCAAGACTTTTCGTGGGGTTTACTAGACATGACAGCCACCCGGCCACCTGACCTCGCTCCCACTGGTTGAATAAGTATCATAGAGGTATACCAGTCAACTCCCAAGGGAGGAAAAGCGTTCACTCAAGGGACTAGCAACTTTTGGGAGTGAACTTTGAAGTGAACAAAATTATTAACTCCAGTATGATTGTAGCACTTTCTGCTTGGAATCCTCCATAAAGGTAAAGGTCCGCCACCTCTCTTTTTTTCTTTTCTATACTTCTTAGTATGGGTTTGGCCTATTTATTCCAAGGTAGATGATGATTTTTTTTTTTTTTTTTTGGTATTGGGAATTGAACCCAGAGACAGTCTACCTCTGAACTACACATACCCCACACTTTTTATTTTGAAATAGGGTCTTACTAGGTTGCTGAGGCTGGCCTCGAATCTGTGATCCTCCTGTCTTCACCTCCCAAGTACTGGAATTATAGGCATGTACCACCACGCCTGGCTCCCAAGGTAGATGCTCTCTAGTGTATTATGTCTCTCCTGATGTTGGCTTTCAGATTTGTTTCATTTTGTTATGGTTCGTTCGGTGTCATCTTTTCCTAAAGGTGTGGGGTCAGTGGCAAGCTAGAGGGAAGCTGTGGCTCAGTTCCTGGCTCTGTGCTTGTCCAAAGATAATGTGATGTGAAAGTCAAGACTGTATTTGTAGATGTACTTTCTGTTGCCTCTTGTGTACAGGTGCTATTACTGTCTCAAGACTATGGTAAACACTTGCTGGGCGTGGAAGACCTGTTACAGAAGCATGCCCTGGTTGAAGCGGACATTGGAATTCAGGCAGAGCGTGTGAGAGGTGTCAATGCTTCCGCCCAGAAGTTTGCCACAGACGGGGAAGGTAAGAGTAGGCTTTTCCAAGCACTCCCTGCTAGATATGAGGTATTCATCTCTACAGAACTTGTGTGTGTGACAGGGGGGCTTTTAAAATGACTGCACTCTTGCCGGGCATGGTGGTGCACGCTTGTAATCCCAGTACTTGGGAGGTTGAGACAGGAGGATTACAGGTTCGTGGCCAACCTCAGCTTCTTAGTGAGGCCCTCTGCAACTAAGTGAGACCCTGTTTCAAAATAAAGAATACAAAATAAGGCTGGGCATGTAGCTCGAAGGTAGACTGCCCTTGGGTTCCATCCCTAGTACCACAAAAATAAATAAATAAATCAAATGACTGCACTCTTGTGGGTTTTTGGTAGGTTTGTCTGCTTCTACATCATGAGATACAGTGAGGTGGCCTTCCACACACTGACAGTCTCATTTTTCTGAAATAGACAACATTTTTTTTTTTATTTTATTTTTTTAATTTTTTTTGTGGTACTGGGGATTGAACTCAGGGGCATTCTACCTCTGAGCTATAACCCCGGCCCTATTTTTTATTCTTTATTTTGAAACAGGGTCTCACTAAGTTGCAGAGTGCCTCACTAGCTGAGGCTGGCTGCAAACCCGGATCCTCCAGTCTCAGCCTCCCAAATGCTGGGATTACAAGCATGCGCCACCACGCCCGGCTCAACATTTATTTCTTAAAAACTCAAAGTCTGCTTTGTTTTGAGTAGCTTGAAATTTGGTAGTGAACATCTGCTAGACCACATTCAATACAGACCAGATCACAACACCCTGATGTGGTTACTCAAGCAATGCCTGGCTGTCACACCTGATCACATCCTCTGTTTAAAGGATACATAAAAAGAGATAGCCTTGCTTCTTATATTTTTAGAAATAACTAAATGCTTTTTCTTTTCTGTGATTCATATGCTTTCTTGCTTTACAAGCGATCACTTTGTCTATGTTTGGGCCAAAAGAACAGTGTGTCTCGTTGCCCTTCCATCCTGTTGCAGTCACAATCCTAGATCTAAAAGGTACTCCATGACCACCTCACATGGCCCTGCCCAGAGAATGGAACTGGTAGTCAACAGTTAGAACGTGGTGTGTAGCTGCCTGCAAATGAGCAGGAACTCATGCTCAATTCTATCGGCACCCACATTCCTTCCTTGTGTTAAACAGGCTACAAGCCCTGTGACCCCCAGGTTATCCGAGACCGCGTGGCCCACATGGAGTTCTGCTATCAAGAACTTTGCCAGCTGGCGGCCGAGCGCCGGGCACGCCTCGAAGAATCCCGTCGCCTCTGGAAGTTCTTCTGGGAGATGGCAGAAGAGGAAGGCTGGATCCGGGAGAAGGAGAAGATCCTGTCCTCTGATGATTATGGGAAAGACCTGACCAGCGTCATGCGCCTGCTCAGCAAGCACCGGGCATTTGAAGACGAGATGAGTGGCCGCAGTGGTCACTTTGAGCAGGCCATCAAGGAAGGCGAAGACATGATCACAGAGGAACACTTTGGATCAGAAAAGATCCGTGAGAGGATCGTTTACATCCGGGAGCAGTGGGCCAACCTGGAGCAACTCTCGGCCATTCGGAAGAAGCACCTGGAGGAGGCCTCCCTGCTCCACCAGTTCCAGGCAGATGCTGACGACATTGACGCCTGGATGCTGGACATCCTCAAGATCGTCTCCAGCAGCGATGTGGGCCACGACGAGTACTCCACACAGTCTCTGGTCAAAAAGCACAAGGATGTGGCGGAAGAGATCACCAACTACAGGCCCACCATCGACTCGCTGCACGAACAAGCCAATGCCCTCCCCCAGGAGCACTCGGAGTCTCCAGATGTGAGGGGCAGGCTGGCGGGCATCGAGGAGCGGTACAAGGAGGTGGCAGAGCTGACGCGGCTGAGGAAGCAGGCACTGCAGGACACCCTGGCCCTGTACAAGATGTTCAGTGAAGCTGACGCCTGTGAGCTCTGGATCGACGAGAAGGAGCAGTGGCTCAACAATATGCAGATCCCAGAGAAGCTGGAGGACCTGGAGGTCATCCAGCACAGGTGAGCAGGTGTGTGGGTCACCAGCCTGCCCTTGTGCCCAGTCGTGGCCACGGAAGTGACCACTCCTTTGAATTACCTTTTCAGATTTGAGAGCCTGGAACCAGAAATGAACAACCAGGCATCCAGGGTTGCAGTGGTGAACCAGATTGCACGCCAGCTGATGCACAGTGGCCACCCCAGTGAGAAGGAAATCAAAGCCCAGCAAGACAAACTCAACACAAGGTGAGCATGAGGCCAGCAATGAGCCAGCTCCCGCGTGGGGCCGGGAGGGTGAGGTCTCTCGCTGAGCCTTGCTGTCGGGAACTTCCTGCACAGGGTCACTGGCACTGCAGCACTGATGTCATGATGTTAGCATTTGCCTTTTGACATGTCCTCATCCTTGTTGTGCAAAAAGTGGCTCTTGGGGTGGGATGATGTCATTTTGAGCAGAAGGATGAGCCAGATCAGCCCAGCACCTACCCCTCCTCACATTGAAGTCAGGGCTGAACCCAGCATGGTGGAAGGTGGTACCTGTGCTGTCCCTTTTTAAATTTCTGACACAGGATTCTGGTTTACTGATGAAAGTCCTGATTGTCAGAGTAGACCTTTGTCCTGGTCTTAACCTTTTTGTTGAGCAAGCACGTTTCTGAGTAGGTTGTGGTAGACAGTTGGCCTCAGTTCTGAAGGTTACCATGAGCCTCTGGGTTTGAGAAACATTCCTTAGGAGCAGTTTGGAGACCAGTAGAATGTGTACAGCAGATCTGAATTAAGGGACTCTGTGGGAGTGCTCCTGTTGGAGCTTGTCACACATCTTTGTAACAGGCTTTTCCAGTTCTGTTGTACCCCTGAGCCATTTCCATAATATTTGGTATCCATTTACTGAGTGAGATGATTTTTTTCAAAAAGCATGTAGTCACAGCAACAGTGGAGCCGGGCATAGTGGCACATGCCTGTAACCCCAGTATTTGTGAGGCTGAAACAGGAGGATCGCAGGTTCGAGGCCAGCCACAGCAATTTAGGGCGACCCTGTTTTAAAGGAAAAAATAAAAATGGCTGGGAGTGTAGCTTGGAGATAGAATGCCCTTGGGTTCAATCCCCAGTATCAAAAAAAAAAAAAAAAGCAAAGATGGAGGGAAAAAATTGTGCAACTTTACCATTATTGGTCATTTTGGTATTTAGTCATCAGTTCAAACTCCTCTTTTCATGTCACTCTCCTCTGCCCCTGCACTTACAGGTGGAGCCAGTTCAGAGAACTGGTTGACAGGAAGAAGGATGCTCTTCTGTCTGCCCTGAGCATCCAGAACTACCACCTCGAGTGCAATGAAACCAAATCCTGGATTCGGGAAAAGACCAAAGTTATTGAGTCCACTCAGGACCTGGGCAATGACCTGGCTGGTGTCATGGCCCTGCAGCGCAAGCTGACTGGCATGGAGCGAGACTTGGTAGCCATCGAGGCGAAGCTGAGCGACCTGCAGAAGGAGGCAGAGAAGCTGGAGTCTGAGCACCCTGACCAGGCTCAGGCCATCCTGTCTCGGCTGGCAGAGATCAGCGACGTGTGGGAGGAGATGAAGACCACCCTGAAGAACCGAGAGGCCTCCCTGGGAGAGGCCAGCAAGTTGCAGCAGTTCCTGCGGGACTTGGACGACTTCCAGTCCTGGCTCTCTAGGACACAAACAGCCATCGCCTCAGAGGACATGCCCAATACTCTGACTGAGGCAGAGAAGCTGCTCACACAGCACGAAAACATCAAGAATGAGATCGACAACTACGAGGAGGACTACCAGAAGATGAGGGACATGGGCGAGATGGTCACCCAGGGACAGACCGATGCCCAGTACATGTTTCTGCGGCAGCGGCTACAGGCCTTGGACACTGGATGGAATGAGCTCCACAAAATGTGGGAGAACAGGCAGAATCTCCTCTCCCAGTCTCATGCCTACCAGCAGTTCCTTAGGGACACAAAGCAAGCTGAGGCCTTTCTCAACAACCAGGTAATGTTCATCATTGCTTTTGCTTCCTTCCTGTGAGGGTAGCTGGTTTAAACTATATGAAATTAGATGGATAATTTAGAGATTTTTTTTTTTTCCTGACTCTTAAGACATTGAAATCCATTACAATGTAGGGGACAGGAAGTGAAGATTTCCCAGGAAGCTGTCTTGCCTGGCAATGTATGATTCCATTTCATCTACTACTGAGGACCTCTTATGTCTGTGTTATGTCCTCATATCATGTAATTGGCAACATTCTGTGAGATATTAATATAATTTAAAGGCTATATGAGGATTTTTTGTTTTTTCATTGAATATATCTTGCTCTAGAAGAATTGAGAACTTCACCAGGGACACAATACAGAGATTAGAGAAACAGAAATAGCTGAGAGTGGTTGCCAACATCAGGGTTGTTAAATTCTCCTTAAAAGAGAGTATGAAGAGAATGCGGCTATTGGCTTCGTGAGCCTAAGAAGACCCATATGGCTGACACAGAAAGCTTAGATTACTTTCCTTACTTTGGGGGAAAAAAATCAGAGCATTTAACTACTTAGAGAACTTTGGTCACTTATGGAGTGCCAACCTTTAATTTTACCTGATTCAGGAAATTACTTCACTTACATGCAGTGACGTATATTGCATGGAAATGTAGAACATAGGAAAAAGTATTCTTTCATTAATATGTTGTTCCACTATGGTTTTTTTTTTTTTTTTTCTTTTAAAATAAAGGAGTATGTTTTGGCTCATACCGAAATGCCCACCACGCTGGAAGGAGCTGAAGCAGCTATTAAAAAACAAGAGGATTTCATGACCACCATGGATGCCAATGAGGAAAAGATCAACGCCGTTGTGGAGACGGGCCGGAGACTGGTGAGCGATGGCAACATCAACTCAGATCGCATCCAGGAGAAGGTGGACTCTATCGACGACAGGTACAGTTTTCTGAGGTTCTGAAGGGAGTCTTGCACCAGTCGTGGGACCCTGTGTGTATGTTTTCCAGTGGGCAGAATATGGATACATTTTACCTAACCACACAGAAAGTTAGTGAGCAGTTATGGCTGCCTGAGAATGTGGTTCTTGTAAGACATGTACAGGTACAAAAGAAAAAGAAGTCCAAGAAGAGAATTCAGTTCTTAACCAGAGGCCTGTAAAAGCCCTAATGAAGAGATCGGTATTAGCCATGCTCTTTGGAAGCTGGCATGAAGTATATCACCCAATGAGACCCTAAAAGCCTGACTTTTCCCAGTCCGGGCCATGTTTCCTTTATCCTTTGGAAATGTCTGTAAAGTCTGTCAGGAGACAGGAAGGGATTCCGAGGTTTACTTGTTCATGGTGAGAGGAAAAGACCTTCTCCCCTCTTGGCAGGGCATGAGCCACAGAGGAACATTATCTTCTTAGAAAATTGGTTTGGAAACTGGTGTGATAGGATCTTTTTCATGGTGAGAGGAAAAGACCTTCTGCCCTTTGCCAGGGCATCTCCAGGATTAATTCTTTTTTTCATTTCTTTCTTTCTTTTTTTTTTTTTTTTGCATTTCTGAAGGATTTTCTCCCTAGCTCCTCTGAAGGCCAGTGTACTTCATCTGATCATTTTTAACTCACCCTAACTCTTGTCCTGTCCTGGTTACTAAAGTGGAAGGTCAGGGACATCAAAGTTGGCACCAGCATGGGCCAGTTCTGGGCCATACAGTTCAGTCCTGGACCATCTGGATCAGTCAGTACCTCTGTTCCAACCAATTCTCTCTGGTCTCAGTTCAGCCTGGATTCAAGGGCCCATTTTGAGATTGATGGCAAGACTTCTCCAGTCTTTACATGCAATTCAAAAGGAAAAACTGCTTACTGAGAGCAACTTCTTGCTCACCACATCCAAAGGGTTGCCTTTGACCTAGGTCAGGTTGACTTAAAATTAAGATGTGAGGTGGAGAGGGTAGTTAACTATTGTTTCCATTAATTCTGAGCTGCTAACCTCAACACTTCTAGCCTCTGTGCACTGATTCAGAGCCTAAACCATCTGTTCTAAGGGTGGTACTGTGGAATAGGGTATAACTTTTTCTAATTATAGTTTTGTATCTATTGCTTTTAAAAACAGTTACAAAAAAGAAATCAATCTCTCCACCAAAGCATTCTTAAATGAGTGTAAGAGACAAGGATAGAGCAAGTTGTCGCCTAGAGAAAAACAAGTTCCTTCTTTTCCTAATGTTAGATCTCTCCTTGTGTTGTGAACATGCTATCTCACATTCTTCCATGCTAGATGCTCACAGCTGCTTTCCGCAAGGCAGACTTGGCCCTTAGACATGTGTATTCAGACAGACATGCAGCTACTCTCCTGCTTCTGTGGTTTATTTATGTGTCCCCCAGTGCTGCAGCTGCACAGTGCATTTGAAAGCAGGTGAGACTGTCAAGACCGGAGACTGCTGGGTGTGTAAGAGATTTCAGCAGTGGCTTAACCTTCCTTTTGCCTTTGACTGAGAGCCTGAGCTCCTGAAGTTCCAGAGCTCTCTTAGGATTTCTCAGTTTTAAAACGACATGGAAAGAGGATCCTATGCTATTCATAAGTGTAAGAAAGATGGAAAGAGGGGGGGCTTTGTCTTGATTTGCCCTCTGAATTTCTCTGTTATATCACCTGGTGTTAACTGGAATCTGGTTTCACTTCAATATTCCCAGAGGCCTTAAGATCTGAAACTAACCCTAGAGGATCCTTATCCATACAAAAATATACAATGTGAGTTCTAAGTGTTTTGGGGGCACATCTAATGAAATAGCTAAACCTTTAGACCTTATTTTTTTGTCTGGAAACATTCTAATGCTGCAGAAAAGCTTGTTGTTATTGTTGTTGGTGTTATTATTATTATTTTAACATACTTACTCTCAAGAAATCTCAGCAGTTGCCACTGAGTTTGTTGAAATAAGTACCAGAACAAAGATACTGACTCTAAGCTGGGCATGGTGGTGCACACTTGTAATCCCAGTACTTGGAAGACTGACAGGAGGATCACAGGTTTGTGGCCAGCTTCGGCTACTTAGTGAATCCCTCTGCAACTTAGTAAGACCCTGTTTCAAAATAAAGAGTAAAAAAATAGGGCTGGGTGTGTAGCCCAGAGGTAGAATGCCCCTGGGTTCAATCCCTAGTACCACCAAAAAAAAAAAAAAAGATACTGATTCTAACAGATGTGGATGAGGCCGGTGACTCCTACTGTCTAGCAACCTGCCCCTGCGGTATAAACATGAGCCTCCTGTCCAAAAGGAAAATTCCCACCACAACACAGTCCTGAAAGAGCCAGGAAGGGTATCCAGCTTTGTAAATCACAAGTGAAAAGAATGCTTATAGTTACCAAACTGTCTTACTCCAGCATCTGATGGTCTTTACTCTTCAGAAGAAGCAATTATATTCAGCATCTGGTTCACGTGATGAGGGATTTCTTGAGTCTCCTTTACAGGGGCAAGAGGTGAGAGATGGAAATAAAGCAAGAAAACCTCACCTCAAAGAGCACTCCCCCGTCCCCCACTCTTGGTACTAGGGATTGAACCCAACAGCATTCTATCTCTGAGCTACAACTCTAGCCTCCCCCACTTTAATTTTGAAACAGGTTCTCAATAAGGTAGTACTCACTGGCCTTGAACCTGTGATTTTCTTGTTTCAGCCTCCCAAGTACAGGGATTACAGGCCTGTGTCACCACCATGCCTGGCTCAAATTGTACTCTTTTTTTTTTTTTTTGGTGCTGGAGATTGAACCCAGGGGTGTTCTACCTCAGCTCCACTTCCAGCCCTATTTTATTTTTTAGTGTGATACAGGGTCTCACTGTGTTACTGAGGCTGACCTCAAAGTTGTGATCCTCCTATTTCAGCCTCCCAAGTACTGGACCTGTAGAAACCACAGCCATATTTTAGAAGGTCCTTCTTATAACTGAACCTATGAAAATTTCTGAGTTTCACTTCCCATGAATACCACCGATTGCCACTGATAACCCCACACTCACTTCTTTCAAGTGTTTTCTGAGTCAGCAGCAGTCTCTGCTGCTTGTGCAGCCGTTTGACTTCTCAGAGCAGGCGACGCCAAGGCTGTCATCAAGCTATGGAGCAGGGTGCCATTTGAACTCTAGTCACCAGCCACCTCTTTTTCTTCTTTGTAGTCCCACCATAAGAGAAAGATGACCTGGGCAGAGAGATCTGCTAGGCCTATGTGAGATGTGATTATGTAAGAAACACATTCAGATTCTGTCTGATTGTGTTTCTCCCTGAAGGAATTTTCACATGTGTGTGGAATTGTTTTTGTTTCAACTGTTTCCATGGACGCCAGGATGCACATCCTGCTTGCACTGCCAGTGCCTGTGATTCTTCCTTGCCGTTCTTCATGCCTTTCCTTTGGTTGAGTTGTGCTGCTGAAGGAAATGGAATCTTTTAGTCAAGACCTCTGACAAAATAGGCAAAACTGCATCTTGTCTGGAGCTCCAACTTAATTACCTCCCTCCTCCTCTTTTCTTCTTTTTGCTTGATTTACTTTAACTTCTTTTTCTTGATTTACTTTAACTTCCCTAGAAATAGAGCTGGAATTTGAGGTTAGAGAACGCCAAGAACTTTTCTTGATATTTCCTTATGCATCCACATTTTTAAATAGCTAATTTCCTTTTAGCCCAAATTCATTAAAGTCTTATTTTATTATTTGGTTTCTGATGGAGAGCAATGACAAAATGACTTTGGCCTTTATCATTTTTGTTATAAAAGCACTAAATGAATAGCAGTAAATGTCTAAAATTTTAAGGGGGACCTGCTTAATCTCACCTCTAGCACATGCCCTTTTAGCATTTTCTTTCTAATCTGTGCCTTGGTATTTTATAGCATTTAATATGTGTATATGTGTAAGCTTTTTTTGTTTGTTTGTTTTGGGTGATGCTGGACATTGAACCCAGGGGCATTCTGCCTCTGAGCTACACTCACAGCCCTATTTTATTTTTTATTTGGAAATAGGGTCTTGGTAAATTGCCGAAGTCCTTGCTAAATTGCTAATGTTAGCTTTAAACCTGTGATTCTCCTGTTTCAGGCTCCCAAGTACTGGGATTAGAGATGTAGGCCACCACATTCAGCTTATTTTTTATTTGGAAACAGGGTCTTGCTAAATAGCTGAGAGCTTTGCCAAATTGCTGAAGCTGACTTGAACCTGTGATCCTCCTGTCTCAGCCTCCCAAGTACTGAGATTTCAGGGTGTGTGACATGCCTGGTTTAGCATTTTATAATAAGTATTTTTCTATGCTTGCATTTTTGCCTAAGTGGCATAAGCATGTTAAGATCCCTTTTCCTGAAACTATGAAACCCCTTTCAACTAAAAAATAAAATAGAAAGGCTTTTAAGTAAAGAACATATCCATGACCATTTATTTCTATTTATAATAATCCTGTAGTTCTGTAGCCCCTGGCACCTACAGGAGCCATAGAAGCAGGAGCTTTTTCCTCCGGCTCCCTAGGCAGATAACGGCTACAGTACCACTACTGTCACTTGTGGAGGGCCTGTGTGACATGTGGCATCACTATAAGATCTTTCTTTCTCCTGGGGACCATTCTTTAAATGTCAGCCAGAGCACAATAGCCAAGTCGCCCTTGCTCAGCTTTGTGGAGAACGAGAGGTTGTGCTTTTTGAAGGAGCAGGCAGGGGTGGAGCAAAGTCCTTTCCCCCCAGGCACATGCAGCAAGGGATTGCTTCAACCTCTTAATACCTCGAGTGTAGACTGGCTTTCCTGCACAGCTTCCACAGGAAAGCCAGGCAAGTGCATTTTCAATCCTCAGTGTAGAGCAGCTGCCTCCTGGTAGTCATAGTCCTTGTCATGGTGTCACACTGCTGCCCTTCAGTTTCTTCAGTTTCTATGGCACTGTGCTTGAAGGAAATCTGCCAGCAGCTGCAGTGTTGAAGCTGGGAATCCAGCACTTCCTTTCCCATATTGTTCACCAAGCTCGGCAACTACTTACAGGTTTTTGTCTAAGGTTTGGTGTTTTACTTTTTTATTTTTTTTATTTATTTATTTATTTTTACTTTTTTAAACTTTAGTTACCCTTATCTATTCAGAGTGAGTTGAATAAGTATATAATCTCACAGGTTTAAACAGTTTGATTCCTGGGGTTTTTTTGGGGGGGTTGTTTTTCAAGAAGCATTTGTTAAAAGGCAGTTATAATCAGGGCATGGTGATGCATGCCTATAATCCCAGTACTTGGGAGACTGAGACAAGAGGATCGCAAGTTCTTAGCAAGGAGGTTCCTCAGGATTTTTTTTTTTTTTTTTTTTTTGCAATACTGGGGATTGAACCCAGGGCATTCTGTCTCCGAGCTACACCCCTTGTTTCTTTATTTTGAAACAAGGTCTCACTAAGTTGCAGAGGGCCTCACTAAGTAGCTAAGGCTGTCCTTGAACCTTGGAGCCTCCTGTCTCAGCCTCCCAAGTTCTGGGATTACAAGTGTGGGCCATCACGCCCATCTGTTCCTCAGGAATTTAGTGAGACCTTGTTTCAAAATAAAATAGGGTCCAGTGTATAGTCAGAGGTAGAATGTCTCTGGGCTCAACTTCTAATACCAAAAAAGAAAATAAAGCACCAATTACATGATTTTGTGTGTGTGTGTACTTTTCTTGTGTCATCAGTTGCAATTTATGTGTGTTTATATTATATATGTATTATATTACATTACATTACATTATATTTTATATATATGTTATATCACGTTATGTTATTTCTTGTTTGTGTCACCTGGTTATAAGTTTATTGAAGATGAGTTTCAAACTCTCCCGTGTTGTGCGCACTGTATGCTCAGATGTTTTTTCCTAATACTACGTTAGGAAGCATTGAATTTATGTAGTTCATTTAACTGTGGCCTCCTGTGTATCTTGGACAGGTGTTTGGGTCTCTCTTATACCATGGCTTTCTCGTTTGAAGAACACTAAGACCTCTTGTTCATCTTGCCTCCTTCACATAATTGAGAGCTGTAAACAAACTCTTTTCAGCATATAGAACAGAGAAGAAATCAGCTTGTAAGTTCAGTATTTCTTTTTTAAAGATTATTTTTGTTATCACTTTAACAGACATAGGAAGAACCGTGAGGCAGCCAGTGAACTTCTGATGAGACTGAAGGACAACAGGGACCTTCAGAAATTCCTGCAAGATTGTCAAGAGGTTTGTTGCCCTTTTCTCCCCCCGTCCTGCTATCCAACAATAGCCAACCACCATTTAGCTGGGAAAGCCCCTTGCTTATAAAATGAATGAGGCCAGACATTCCTATCATGCATTTGATTTGTAGATGGTAAAATAAAATAACCTAACCTCTAACCTACAAGCTGCCACTTAGGAACTAGATTGCTGTAGCCTAGAATATTATAGGACTCTACTGTCCATTACAGTAGCCACTAGCCACATGTGGCTATTTCATTTTAAATTAAGAACATGGTTCTTTCGTCACACTAGCTATATTTTAAGTGCTTGGTTGCCAAATGTGACTAGTGGCAACTATACTGTACAACACAGAGATAGAGCCTTAACCATCATTGTAAAAGGTTTTTATGTATTTACTCTTTAAAGCATAGTACATTTAAATGGTATGGAAGGAAAGAACTAACAGAAATTGAAACTGGCTACCAAGTAAGAAGCAGAGATTTTAAAACTATAAACGAGATTTCTTATTCACTAGATTTATATTCTTAAAATACCCATCTTTCGGGCATCTTAGAAATGTTTCTAATATGCCAAGAGTAGTAATCCTGATTTCAAATACCAAGTTTTAACATTTGGTATTAATCAGATGATTCTCATGCTATTTCATGTGCCTCTGATAACATGTATAAACAAACTTTGAAAAAAACTAAAGTTGGCCAGATAAATGTTGTAGAAAAGCATCTAGCTGAGTCCATATGTGCAAGTTCATGAGCACATCATATTTCTTTGCCTGCTAGAGAAAACTGTAAGACTTAGTCCTCTCTAGTTTATTACCATAATACCCTTGAAGGCATCCATGAGAAGATGTAAGGACCTTGGGGTACGGGGGGGTGGGAGCAGGATCAAGTCATGTGCTAAAAAAACAGATCAAATCATCACAAACACTTTGTGTGCAAATGTGTGGTTATACATTAGAGGAATCTTCTCTAATAACAGTTGTGTTAGAGCTTCTGTGACAGAAGCTATCATTCATGTCCATTGAAGTGCTGTCTTATTGTGAGTCTTGTAATATTCTCTAGCAGCTAAACCTTAAGGAAAGCCCCCAAACTACATAGCTTAGGGTCTGTCAGCTTTAAACATCACATCGATGAATCTGGGTCTTTGAGGGATTTGCCTGGAGCCAGACAGGCTAAAGACAGGAGGGCCTCTTCTGAGTGCCATGCAAGCATCAATCACCCATAGGAGTCACCTGCTCACTTAAAGAGGCATTTACGTCCCAGGACTGGGCAGTGTGTGTCGTACTGCAGTGAACAATAGCCAGCCCTTCTCACAGGCGGGACCAAGAGGGATGAGGCATCTGCAGGCTGGGTGGTGCCTTCCACAGACTGGTGTCCATCCCCTGTATCACCGCATTTTTCCCTGGAAGCACCATCAGTGAAGCATTTTAATTTCAGATCATGTTTCTTTGGAGGTGTAGAAAGGTTGATTGAAACTTGTTTAAAGGGCAAGTTAATAAGATGGAATTCATTCACCTAATCATGGGAGAGCCCAGGCTAAATGTAAGGAAAGAATGCCAAAGAATGAACAGATATAAGTGGCTGAGGGGACCCTTTGAGAGAAGAAGCCCATTAACACATGAAATTTCCAGACTTCCGTTTTCCACTCTCATGGGTACAGATTCATAAATAGAAGTGTGGGGGGAAGGTAGTAGATAAAGTGATAGTTCTTTCCAGTAGAATCTTTGTTTCCACTTGGCGCAAATTAGCATCCTTGGTTGCAAGTTCACTCCTTCATACTTTTCTCAGCTGAGTTCCAGTGACAGTGACTGTTGGGCCTATCCCCAGAGACTCAGTCGTGTGCAGTTACCACCCTCCACCGCCACCACCATGCTCAGGGAAGTTTGGGCTGTGCTTCTTTTTGTCTGGGAGATGATTTACAGACCTGATTTATCCTTACTTCCTTGCTCTGACTCTCCATCTCTCTGTGAGCCTACTTAAAAGTATTTCAACCTAGCCAGGCATGGTGGTGCACGCTTGTAATCCCAGTACTTGGGAGGCTAAGACAGGAGGATCGCAGGTTTGTGGCCAGCTTCAGCAACTTAGTGAGACCCTGTTTCAAAATAAAATAGAGCTGGGGGTTTAGCTCAGAGTATCTCTCTCTCTCTCTCTCTCTCTCTCTCTCTCTCTCTCTCTCTCGTACACACACACACACACACACACACACACTAGCTGCTGAGAATGTTGGGTTTCCACACAAGCATGTGAAATCCACATGTGGCAGGATTTAGGTCAGGTTTAGGGGCTCCAAAACCCTTGGTAAAGAAAAAACTCACAAAGTGGTGATAAATATTATTATAAATCATTCATTAAAATATACTCCTTTTAAGCCAGAATCTCTGAGAACCAGGCTTGTACTGACTGGGCCTACATTTGAAAATCTACCTATTACATTGATAGTTAATTGACATAGCATGAAAGGTTAAATTTAATACCATTCCTGGTCATTGGAATGGACATTTCCTGTACATTCAAGGTCCTGGGAATCCCAGGTTTTTTGTTTTGTTTTGTTTTTCCCCCACACTACCTTCTTCCTGGGTTCCCTGGCTAGAAGATGCAAGAGTTGTGAGATCTGTCTTTGTTGCCACTCCATAAACATTGTCTGGACAGGAGCAACTATTATACTAATGATGCAGCAGGAATGAACAGGAATCTACCTGTTTTTTCGTGCTTATAGTTAGGAATATAAAGGACATCTTAATCTTAGTAGTGTTATTTTAGTGGGATATCCTGAAAAATGGATGAATGATTTAAAAGGTTATTGCCCTTGTGTTTTATTCTCTCAGACTGCACACATCTATTTTCTGAAACTGATCTTTTTTTTTTTTTTTCAAGAGGGCAGTATATCTAGATGTGTCTGGCACAGGGATGTAAGTGCAACGTTTTACTTGTGGCTTATCACTGAGTAAAGCATTTTACTTATCTTTTTCAATCTGCACAGTGTCCTTTTCTGCAGAGAATGACTACATTCTTAAATGACCTTTGTAAATGCCCACAAATAATACCCGCGACTCTGGCTCCAGAGTGCTGATGAAGGGCGATGAATGGCAAGTTCCATGGACCCTTGCATTGTGCTGGATTGCATGATGGTGTGCTCAGCAAAGAACAGATTTGTTCATAAGCCTTTGGTTTTTATGGAGTGCTCTCTCTTTTTTTAATCCTTCTTGGGTTGGTGGTTATGAATAGCAAAAATTTGTGAATATCCTTAAGCACTTTGAATAAATAAGTGCCTTCTATTATGTGAATTCTCTGTATGTAAATACAGGAACAAATTTTCTCATTTGCTTTCCTTTTAACCTCTTTTCTTCTTAGATTGAAGAATGGCCATAGTATTTCAGATTTTAACTAGAGAACTAGAAAATAGGTAATTAAATCAGGAAATTTAGTCTTGTTGTCTGGTGGTTGTTGGTCTTTGATTACAAAGAGCTTTATGATGAGGTGTAGTAGTTCTTCAATAAAGAGTGACATCAAAGGCCTTGCTTCTTTGACTTTGAATCTTGCTCTGTCTGGTTTTCCATCAAGGTGAATACTGACAAGGTGGGGCCAGTGGCCAAGTTCATGTGCTGTCGGAGCCAGGAGCGCTCCTGTGACCTACATTGAACAGATGTTTTGGCATTGCAGCAAATTTATGGGGAAGCCTTTCCTGGCAGCGGCCAGAGTGAGTGGCTTGGGAATGTTGGTTCTATAAGGGTTTCTGTTGGTCTTATGTGCCATTTCTAGACCTTGCAGATGGAACCATGAAGATGCTCAGGTGCAAACTTGTGACAGTGACTGGTGTAGAAGTGGGCCTGCTTCTCAAAGTCTTCTAGGAAAGGGGACATGGGCCTGAAGACTCCTGCTTCTGATCCAGTCAAGCCTTTGTGCCTTTGTGTATCTCAGCACTCTGCCTCCCCATGTGCAGGCAGTACCTGGCAGGGGCTGAATCTAGAGAAAAGAGAAAAGCCAACAGAAGATGTGGGTGAGGGCCTGGTGTTTGGCAGGCTCTTTGTGGTGTTCAAGAGTTCAGTTCCAAGTAGACATGTTGGGTCTCAGTCATGTCCTGTGAAGTGTTCTTGGTCTGAATGGTAGATTATTTAGAGAACTAGAGCCTATGGAAAGAGGTGACGGTGACTCAGACCTGAAAGAAATGGTGAAAAGGCATCATTGTTGTTTTAGCCCTACAGTGAGGAAGTTATTTGTGTTTTTTTGGCACTCCCATACACACACCTGCAAAGGGGGGAAGAGTGTGGATAAATGAGTAGATTAGGTTTTTTATTTTGTTTTTTCACTGAAAGCATAAGATTGCCAGATGAAGTAAAAGACAGTCAGTCAGTCATGATTAACATGGTACAACTGACACAGGTATTTGAAAGAGAAGAAAGGTTGTGACTTGGACTGATTAGAGCAAAATTGTAAGCACAAGTCTTTGGAGGAAAGCCAGTTGAGAGTACCGTACAATTTGAAAGTTGTGCTTTTGTGCTCCTGATGTAATGTTAGATGGACAGTTTGGAACAGAGTTCACACAAGCTCCTGATAACAGATACCTGTCATGACAGATCAGAGTTGTGGAGTTAGATATTTGGTTGTCTGTTTACATAGAAACATGAAGTGTACACAGATAAAATGAACACACCCCTCTTGAGACAAGAAGGAAGGCTGGTGTCTGTGATTACGATCTCTGAAACCCTCCTGATATTTTCACTAGCTATCTCTCTGGATCAATGAAAAGATGCTTACAGCCCAGGACATGTCTTATGATGAAGCCAGAAATCTGCACAGTAAATGGTTAAAACACCAAGCATTCATGGCAGAACTCGGATCCAACAAAGAATGGCTTGACAAAATTGAGAAGGTGAGTTAAAATGTTTGATGAGGGCCCCTATTTCCATGTCACAGCTGTGGTAAGAAAAAAATTGGGGGAAGCATGTTTGAGTCTGAACTAATCATTTACAGAAGTTACATAGCCAGTGGCAGTCTCCCTTCCACCTACCAGCTCCTGAGTTTGACCCATCAGAAGAGAGAAAAACAGAAACCAACCAGGTGGTACAAAATGTTTGATTTATATTCTAGTGAATACTGGGTATTTGATCTCTGTTGTACTTCTCATGTGCTGCTGTGGGCTAACTGAGCCCCAGTGCAGTAGTCCCAATGTCTTGATCATATTACCTGTGTTGCACTATTGCCGGCTTCAGCAGATACAGTTGCATGGAATTTTAAAATACTGAGAGCCGGACTTGGTGCATGCCTGTATTCCCAGTACATGGGAGACCGAGATAAGAGGGTCACAGATTTGAGAACAGCCTCAGCAACATAGCAAGACTCTGAGCAACCTAGTGAGACCTTGTTTCAAAACAGAAAATAAAAAGGACTAAGAGTGTAGCTCAGAGGTAGAATGCCCCAGAGTTCAATCCCTGATATCACACACACACACAAAAAATTATTAATTGATTAATTAAAATAAAAAATAAACATAGTATACATTCTTAATTTTCCTTCTGTGACTACTTTACATCAGGCACTATGTTACGGTAATTGTCACAGTGTGTGATTTCTACAGAGATTCTGTGTCTTACCTGAGCTGTGTGAGTTCTCTCACCTTTGTTTTGTTTTATTTTGTCTTGTTTACAGTGTCAGGCTCTTTCAAGGTTAAAATAATGTGCTTGGACCTGTGGGCATGGAATAGAGGGGACAGAGTGTTAGGTTATTAGCATTAAGTATCTCGTTGCCCCAGGTGAAAAGATTTGAATGTGCAGCACTTACTGCTCAACTCCCATGAAGCCTATATAGTATAGAGAAGAGGCCAATGTTGACTTTATTTTATTGAGCAGTAACATCCTGTGAAAAGACTGAGTGTGTGTTGAATGAATGGATAAATCACAGATCACATATCTTAGGTTTGTTTTTCACAGTGACATTTACTCTCTAGCAAACAGTATTTATTTATAGCCATGCTGGTTTATGTTTTCCAGGAAGGAATGCAGCTCATATCAGAAAAGCCCGAGACAGAAGCCGTGGTGAAGGAGAAACTCACTGGTTTACATAAAATGTGGGAAGTCCTTGAATCTACCACCCAGACCAAGGCCCAGCGGCTCTTTGATGCAAACAAGGCTGAGCTTTTCACCCAGAGCTGTGCAGATCTAGACAAATGGCTGCATGGCCTGGAGAGTCAGATTCAATCTGATGACTATGGCAAAGACCTTACCAGTGTCAATATCCTGCTGAAAAAGCAACAGGCAAGTGGACAAGGCAACCACATACCTGGGCCTGTGTCTGTTTTTCAGTCTTGGTCTTCATCACTCTTACTTGCCCACCGTGTTTTCAGCCATCTCCCTTCCCTGTTGCAGGGATTTTATTTGCCACCAGTGCTTGCCTTGATAGCATCAGGGCGTGTTTCCAGAGTCATTAGGAAAGACACAATGTTAATAGAAGTGTTGGCTGTCTGTGCCTGGGAATACTTTTTTTTTTTTTTTTTTTTACTCCTCTTATTTGATGAGTATCATCACGATGTAATAGTTGACATTTCAATTGAATTGAATTTCATTCAATTCGGCATTTAATGTGAATGAAAATAACCATATTTGCATTCTTTGCTGGGTAATGTCTACCTAGGTACCTAAACTGTTCAAGGTACTTTATAGATAATAATAGAAATTATAAATTGTTTACATCACTAAAGAGGAATCTAAGAGCAAATGAATTTACCTTGAATTGATGAAAAAATAGTTGCACTGAGGTTGAGAAAGCAAGATGGTGGCGGAATCTTCCAGTGGCCCCCCTGGCTGGCTTTGCAGCATGTGGCCTAGTCTTGGGCATAGCAGTTCCACTTAGAACCAGTCACTACAAGACAGTCTTGGCTGAGTGTCAAGGCTGGCTTCTTCATCCAGAGACAAGCACCTTTCTTTTTGCTAAATGGTTTGGTTAATCTGCTCTCCAGATCATTGTGTATTCAGGAGTTTTTTCCACAGGTGGATTTTAATTATAGTCGTTTACATTCTCTACCTGGGAATGGAGTCAGTCTATTCCCAAATGCAGATCGCTTTGTCTCTAAGATGTCAGTGTATAGTCTTCCTATGATAGTTCCTAAAGGAAATACCTCTGCTATCACTTTTGCCTATTTTCTTCATATAAATGAACAATTAGTATGTGTCCTGCTGATTATCCAGCATGACCATAGTCAGCTTTCTGATGGGAGAAATGAAGGAAGATAAAATTATCTTCCTGTCTGAAAGAACTGGAACCTTAAGAACTTAATTCCTCGTGGTGGCGCATGCTTGTAATCCCAGCATTCAGGAGGCTGAGACCGGAGGATCCAGGTTCGAGGCCAGCCTCAGCTACCTAGTGAGGCACTCTGCAACTTAGTTGAGACCCGGTTTCAAAATAAAGAATAAAAAATAGGGCTGGGGGTATAGCTCGGAGGTAGAGTGTCCCTGAGTTCAATCCCCAGTACCACAAAAAAAAAAAAAAAAAGAATTCCTTTCTGATGGTGAAACTGGCTTCTTGACAGACAAATGAAGACTGTCCTTTTCCCATAATTAATTCTTGTCTCTCCTGTCATTCCTTCTCCAAACTTCTGAATAAATTTAAACATTACTCCAAGTTTAAAATTGTAAGAAGGGATGTTTTAAGCATTATGTGAGAGCCGGGCGTTGTGGCGCACGCTTGTAATCCCAGCATTCGGGAGGCTGAGACTGGAGGATCCAGGTTCGCGGCCAGCCTCAGCTACCTGGTGAGACACTCCGCAACTTAGTGAGACTCGGTTTCAAAATAAAGAATAAAAAATAGGGCTGGGGGTATAGCTCGGAGGTAGAATGCCCCTGAGTTCAATCCCCAATACTCCCCCCCCCCAAAAAAAAAAAAAATTATGTGAGGAGCTGGAATGCTGCTTGGTAGTTTGATTGATGTTAGAACCATTTCCTGGGCTTCAATATCCATTTGACCAGTGCCCAGAACAAACATTTCATAGGACCCTCTGCGTTTCCCATGGGTCTGGTTAAAAACCACTCTGTCTTGTGCCCTTAGATGCTGGAGAATCAGATGGAGGTACGGAAAAAGGAGATCGAGGAGCTCCAGAGCCAAGCTCAGGCTCTGAGTCAGGAGGGAAAGAGCACTGACGAGGTGGACAGCAAGCGCCTCACTGTGCAGACCAAGTTCATGGAGCTGCTAGAGCCCTTGAATGAAAGGAAACATAACCTGCTGGCCTCCAAAGAGGTCCATCAGTTCAACCGGGATGTGGAGGACGAGATTGTGAGTAGATCCTTACCACACTAGTGGCTTCTCCATGGCCTTACCTGTCCCGAAGCCTATGTTCTCACTCTCTTTTGCACTCGCCTTGGGCCACTTTGGTGAGCTGAGAGCCCTTGCAGCCTATGTCCTACATGTTCTACGGGTTCTTTCCCTCATGCACAATGGAACTCCATTGGTTTCTGTAGTTCCCTAGTTTTCTGAAGATATGTCAGAATTCTAATGCCCCTGTAACAGTGCATTTAAAAATAACCATAAGCTGGGCATTGTGACACATGCTTGTAATCCCAGTACTTGGGAGGATGAGACAGGAGGATTGCGGATTTAAGGACAGCCTCAACAAGTAGTGAGACTCTCAGCTACCTAGAAAGACCCTGTTTCAATAAAAATAAAATAGGGCGGGGGGTGTAGCTTGGAGGTAGAGTGCCTCTAGGTTTTAACCCCAAGTACCACAAACACAAAACAAAGCCAAAAAAAAAAACATGAGCTGGGCATGGTGGCTCATGCCTGTAATCCCAGTACTTGGGAGGCTGAGACAGGATTGCAGATTTGCAGCCAGCTTCAGCAACTTAGTGAGACCCTCCACAACTTAGTGAGATCCTGTTTCAAAATGAAAAATAAAACAAGTCTAGAGGTATAGCTCAGAGGTAGAATGTCTCTGGGTTCATTCCACAGAACCACAAAAAACAAACAAAGAATAAAAATAACCATGAGGGCTCACAGTGAGTCTAGCATTGAGAATGAGATGAAGTTTAGAAGACTAACTCTTGTCACATACCCAAGAAGGGTGTGCATCCTCTGGGAGCCCTTTGAAGGGAAATTGGACATATTTTCTTTGAAACTGACTGCTGCCACCTCTGCTGCTCTTTGTCATGTGTTTGTTCTTCCATACAGTTCTGATTGCTTATTTACAATTCTTTATAGTTGTGGGTTGGCGAGAGAATGCCTTTGGCAACTTCCACCGATCATGGCCACAACCTCCAGACTGTGCAGCTACTAATAAAGAAAAACCAGGTAAGAGTTTCTTCTAGGGGTAGCTCAGTGTAATAAACAATTGTTTCAGAATCACAAGCAGGGAGTGACAGAGCTTTTAAGGCTTGCAATTTCTTCTCAGCTCTAACAACTTGATAGAAGCACCAGGCTATGGCCATTTAGCAAGGCTTTGTGTGTTTCTCCCATTTCCACACAGACCCTCCAGAAAGAAATCCAGGGGCACCAGCCTCGAATCGATGACATCTTTGAGAGGAGCCAAAATATCGTCACTGACAGCAGCCTCAACGCTGAGGCCATCAGACAGAGGCTGGCTGACCTGAAGCAGCTGTGGAGCCTCCTCATTGAGGAGACAGAGAAACGCCACAGGCGGCTCGAGGAGGCACACAAGGCCCAGCAGTATTACTTTGATGCAGCTGAAGCTGAGGCATGGATGAGCGAGCAGGAGCTATACATGATGTCTGAGGAGAAGGCCAAGGTGAGAGCATCCCCACCCTCCATAAGAGAAAGCAGGAAGCAGGCCCCAGAAGGACTCAGACCCGGAGCTTGTATTTTGCTGGTGACTCTGTCACCTGCTATCTTTGAATGTTAAGGGGGCACTCCAGTGCACAAAGATGTCTCAAATCTGGTCGCTGTTTCCCCTGATAAAACATTTTCTTGCCTGAATCATGGTATGTCATTCAGATTCGTCCTTTCATTTTTTTAAACAAATTTGCCAGAGTACTTTCTAGGATTACCTTTACAACATACAAGATGACCTTGAGACCATTTGTAAGTATTTTAATGTTCTAGGATGCTGTTACCTACACACCTGACAGTCTGCAGTTTCAGCTAGCCAGAGTACACGTGGCCTGCCTGAGCTTTACTCGGTATCTCAGAGGAGCCTTAGTCCTTCCGTCTCATCCTGTTCCTGGAGGGCAGAGCCCTCCTGTGGTCTAGTCCGTGTTGACACTCTCAGCATGCTTTGTGTTCACACCCCCATCACACTTCCAGTGTGTTTCTTTCTGACAGCCTGACAGCCTTCCTCTTGCATCACCGTGCTTTTAGTCATTTCTCAAGGTGGTATGAGGCGAGGGGGATTGTGGTTGTGACAAACTCTCCCTTTGCAGGATGAGCAGAGTGCTGTCTCCATGTTGAAGAAGCACCAAATTTTGGAGCAAGCTGTGGAGGACTATGCAGAGACTGTGCACCAGCTCTCCAAGACCAGTCGGGCCCTGGTGGCCGACAGCCACCCTGAAAGGTGAGTGCCATGTTTTAAGGATGAGACATGGCTTTGGGTTCCTCCATGAGGGTCTCTTAATACCCCACTGCAAAAGAAAATGACAGCATTCATCTTAAATCAATGGTAAGGTAGATATGTGGGAAGCATTTTTAAAACAGACCCATGATGAATAGAAGGGCAAACTGTCACGTTCAGAAATTAGTAGGCTAAATGTCTCCTGTTGGCCAAGGGCTTATTGAAAGATTATTGATGTTATGAGTCAGAACTATAATTTGACTTGCACAGATAACAGTTCATCAAAGTATTTATCCTAGGGTTTAAAAAGTCATCCATTTTTGGAGAGCAGTTATTATTTTGAAAAGGGGTGGTAAACAAAAATATATGGACCTATAAGATAAAAGGTCTCCCAGAAAGAACAAAATGATATCACCTCCTAGCTCATATACAGTAAGTACTTAGCATACTTTATAGAAAGAAGCAGGTATGTGTGCTACTCAGACTATACCTAGCCCTGTGTTAACTTCAAGAGTGGTCATTTTAGGCTCTCTGTGTAACTGCCTTTTATGACTGAGAAAGGAAAGGAATTGGCTTTGTGCCTTTAACCAAGGCAGGTTGAGGGAGACAAGGTCAGTTGGTGTGTAAGGTCCTTAAGGACATTCCCAAGAAAGTAGCCTGGTCTTTAGGGACACCAGGCACCAGCAAGTCCTTATCTATGATCTCCTCTTACAAGAATGTTATTCTGGGAAGAAATAGGAGACAGACGGATTCAGTCTCCTGACTGCACACCCAGGACCCATAAAATAGGAGAAGCAATGGCTATCCTCCCTAGCAAGGAAGCACACACAGCCCATTTGTGCTTATAAGAAATGGGGAGGGGGATGGGGGGGCAGGTTGTTCCTCTGACAGCATGATACTTGGGAATGAAGATGGCTCCAGAATTTTGCATTGATTTTTAGCATCAAAGGAAATCCTGCTTTGAAGAGCCAGCAGTGTAGAGAGTAAGGGTCCCTTGCCTCCAATCATTATATTCTAGATGGCCTATGGCCTTAATTATTGTGTTTAGTTTACGTATTAGCTTTCCCTCATTTAAAATTTAGGTTAAATTTCAGAGTTATTTTTCAGGTTAAATAGGTTAACCAGAAGCTTCCTTAGAGAAATTTGATGTAACACACTCTCCCACCTCTACCTCATTTGTTTATCTCCTGAAGAAAGTTGACATTTAAGGTCTCTTCCTCCCCACCCTCTCCACCTCTCCCTCTCTTCCCCCAGTGAGCGCATTAGCATGCGTCAGTCCAAAGTGGATAAGCTGTATGCTGGCCTGAAGGACCTTGCAGAAGAGAGGAGAGGCAAGCTGGATGAGAGGCACAGGTTATTTCAGCTCAACCGCGAGGTGGACGACCTGGAGCAGTGGATTGCTGAGAGGGAGGTGGTCGCAGGGTCCCACGAACTGGGGCAGGACTATGAGCATGTCACGGCAAGTACTCAGGGCCAAGCGTGAGTAGTCATGCAGCAGGTGATGCCTGTGAGCAGAGAAAATGCTCTGGATTCAATCAAAGGTCATGGGGTTTAGTTTCAACTTGGGTTTTCTTATCAGGTGACTTTGATTAGGCTGGCTGGCCTCTCTGTGCCCCGCTCCTCCAGTAGCTGCAGGAGACAGAGGCAGTGCTTTACTCTGTTGCAGTGATCAAGGAGACCTAATGGGCGGTTTCGGAGCTAAGATCTACTGCTATTATATAATGTGCATTACTTCTTTCCTCCACTTAGGAGGCAGTTTCTTTCCACATGACATTCATGTGATCCAGAAATGAAATGTTCACAGTCGTCTCACTGATTATACCCATTCTCATTTCAGATGTTACAAGAACGATTCCGGGAATTCGCTCGAGACACGGGGAACATTGGGCAGGAGCGGGTAGACACGGTCAATCACATGGCAGATGACCTCATCAACTCTGGGCATTCAGATGCCGCCACCATTGCTGAGTGGAAGGACGGCCTCAACGAAGCCTGGGCTGACCTCCTGGAGCTCATTGACACAAGAACACAGATTCTTGCTGCCTCCTATGAACTGCATAAGTTTTACCATGATGCCAAGGAGATCTTTGGGCGCATCCAGGACAAACATAAGAAACTCCCTGAGGAACTTGGGAGAGATCAGAACACTGTGGAGACCTTGCAGAGAATGCATACCACCTTTGAGCATGACATCCAGGCTCTGGGCACTCAGGTAGGTGAGGAGCTTTCCAGGGCAAGGAGAGGTTTCTCTCTCTATCTTTGTTCATCTCTTAGTGTCTCTCTGCTCTTTGACTCCTCAAAACAGGCCTCAAAGCATTATCCAAATTAAATACACACATGCACATTGTCATAACACTCCATTTGGGAGAGCTTCTCATCCCATAAAGTTCTAAGTTTGCCACATTTACAAACATTGTTACATGATTAAAATAAATAAATAAACCAGATGCTCACAAAAGCATTTGGAAGTTATAGACCTCACTACGAGTTTGTATTATATAAGCATATCCATCCAGAATAATTTCCCAAACAATACCTTACTGTTTTCCGTCAATCATCCTGAAAGGGAGAAAACAGAATTCTTTCATTTTTCTGGGCGGTACTGGGGATTGAACTCAGGGGCATTGTACCTCTGAGCTATACCCCCAGCCCTATTTTTTATTCTTTATTTTGAAACAGGATTTCACTAAGTTACAAAGGGCCTCATAAGTTGCTGAGGCTGGCCACAAATCTGCAGTCCTCCTGTCTTAGCCTATTGGCATTACAAGCCTGCGCCACCATACCCAGCTTGAGAAAACAGGATTCTAACAGTTTTTTGTACCTGGTCTTTCTTCTGCAGTCTAAAATTGCTAAGACTAAGATTTTGTTTAAAAGATGTTTGACAATGTAATAACAATATAACAGTAAGAATCTAGTGTAATCATTCTCTAGTTTCCTTATCTCTCCAGTTTTCCTGTTTAGTATTACGCTTTTGAGTTGAAAAATAAATTGTATGTTTTTCTCCTAAATTTTATAGTCCTACAGAAGAAGCCAGTTTTATTAGGAATATTAGCCCTGAGCATATCGGGTTTTGTTCTTGTCTATCAGAGGTGTCTTGATTATTAAGTTTAGTGATTGGCAAATGTTTTCTGTTAAAGATCAGATAGTAAATATTTTTTGTATTTGTGGGACACTTGACTCTGCTATCTTAGCATTAAAAAAAAAGAAAAAGCCTCCGACAGTGCAAAATGAGTGAGTATAGCTTTGTACAGTAAATCTTTATTTATAAAAGCAGCCCAGATTTGGCCTCTGCAGAACTAATAAGTATCAGCCTTGCTGTACTTTGGGGTTTGTTCTTTGGAGAGAACACCCCTTTACTGCCATTGTCTTTTCATCTTCTCACTTCTTTTTTCCACAGTGCTGGGGATGAAACCCAGGGCCTTGAGCATGCTAGGCAAATGTTCTGCTACTGAGCTGTACCCCCAGCTCATTTCTTCTTAATTCTTGTCACTCTCTATAGCTACAAGTTAATTTACCTCTCTAAGCTTCCATCTTCCAGTGCTTTTAGGATTGAGGTAAATGTTTTTCAAATATTGTTGTAGACAAAAGCTTAGGGGAACTTTTGGGATGACTAAAGATAGAAAATAGCAGTAGCAGGACTTTACTCCTACAGTTGCTTTCAGAACTACAAGAGACTCGAAGGACAGTAGAGTTGCTTCCTTGTTTTGTTTTGCTTTTTCATTAAATCCCTTCACCTCATGAGACTTGGAGAGATGAAGAAGCCCAACAAGGGTTCAGTAACATCCAGGACAGGAACCCCCATCCAGCCTGATGGTCTCTACCTACCTCTCTGTTCACACTGTGTGGCATGCATCCATTTGACAGCTGTCAAAAGAATGCATGCCAGCTGGGCATGGTGGTGCACACCTGTAATCCTAGTAAATTGGATGCTGGGACAGGAGCATTGTAGGTTTGAGGCCAGCCTCAACAACTTAGCAAGACTGACAACAGCTTAGTAAAACACTGTTTCAAAATAAAAAGGGCTTGAGGGTATAGCTCAGAGGTAGAATGCCCATGGGTTCAATCCCCAGTACTATACACATTCACAAAGAATTTGTGCCCTTTTGAAACACTGACTCAGTCCAGGCTTATTATCACAGAATTAGTGCAGAAGGGAGGGCTCTTGGCAGAAGAGCAGAAGGTTTTCGGAGCAGGGTGTGCCTGCTGCTTATCTGTTTCCTCTTGTGCCAGCTTAGCATGCCATCCTCCTTCATTCTGCTCGGCAGTGGTGGGAATGAGGAAAGAGTAGTCGATGGTCCTGAGTGACCGCACAAAACGGCGGTTAATTTTTGTGGGAGTTTTCACATGTGCTATCCTCTTCCATCTTACCTTTTTGAGAAAAACAACCAGAGGCACAGGAAAAGGTATTTGGAAAGATGTGGTTAGTTATATATAGAAGTTAGCTTTTCACGTAATTTTCTAGGAACATGCTTGTGATTTGAGCTATACCTGAGCCTTAATTCAAATATTAAAAGACTGTTTCCCAAAGTCTTATAGGATATGGAAATCAAATCACCATGGAAACCAAATCCCATTGATTCTTCTTTGTATCCTTTGTATAAACTTAATTTTTTTTCCTACCACCACCTGAAGTCCTGCAGTCGTGCAGCCAAGTATCGGTCGGTAGTTCATCTCCCTTCAAGAGCCAATATTGTCAGCCCCATCCCACCTTATGCTACAGCATTTTCCCACATAACACCCTCACACACACCTCAAGGCTCTTATGGTCAGGACTGTGGTCTGTGGACTTTGATCGATCACACAGTGTTATCAGCAAATGGTGATCAAGTGTCCATTTCCCCATTCGAGAATGTCTTTGATTAGACAGTGCCTTACATGTATAGCACTGCCAATATGTTAAGTACTTTATATAAAACATATAGTGGAAGGAAATTTCAATATAAAATAGCCACAGTTACTAGTTTCTATTATAAAGGCATACTCCATCTCCACCAAAGGTGAGAGCCTGTTATTGGTTTTGCTCCCTTTTTACACAAAAACTAGACTTTTATCATCTGCATTTTGCTTTTTTCACTTGTCCATCATTGTGGAACACTTTTCATGAGTGCATAGAACACTTCCTAATTTTTTGTGTGTGGCTGCATAGGAATCTCTTCTTAGACACACCATCATTTATTTAACTAGTCCCCTATTGATAGACTTTTTTTTTTCTTTTTTTGGTACTAGGAATTGAACCTAGGGGCATTCTAGCTCTAACTATACTTCCAGCCCTTTTTATTTTTTATTTTGAAACAAGGTCTTGCTAAATTACTGAGGCTGGTCTCAATCCCACAATCCTCCTGTCTCAGCTTCCCAAGTACTAGAGGCACGTACCACAATGCCTTGTTAATGGACTCCATTTTTTTTTTCTTTTTATTGTACTGGGGGGCGTTCGACTTCTGAACTATACCCCCAGCCTTTATTTATTTATTTATTTATTTATTTATTTATTTTTAGTACTGGGAATTGAGCCAAGAGGCATTCTACCTCCAAGCTACGCCCCCAGACTGATTCTTAATTCTTTATTTGGAAACAGGATCTCACTAGGTTTCTGAGAGCCTCACTATGTTGCCAAGGCTGTCTTTGAACCTTTGATCCTCCTGTCTCAGCCTCCCAAGTACTAGGATTACAAATGTGCACCACTACTGCTGAGGCTGACTTTAAACCTGCGATACTCCTGTCTCAGCCTCCCAAGCACTGGGATTACAGGTGTGTGCCACCACACCCAGCATGGACCTCATTTTAATCTTTTAGTTTTTGTGTAGACAGAGCTATAATAAAAAATTGATACATATTTAATTTCCTAAATATGCAAGGATATTTGTAGAATAAGTTCCCCAAGGTGGGAACATAAAATCTAAAGCAGCCTATTATGCTCCTATCAATAGTGAATTGGCTCGCTGACAAATATATCACCAAACTTGAATTTGGGCCAACAAATAGATAACAGATTGCAGTCCTCACCATATAGCATCTTTTCATGTTTTGTTTCCTAATCCAATATTTCTCTTTAGGCCAGTTTTTGTGTTGTTTTATTGTTGTTTTTCTTCTGGTGATACATCGTAGCTAAAAAGATTAGCACCCCAAACATGCAGATGGAAGAGGTGCATTCTTGGCTTGTTTACTAAGTCGCAGTTCTCACCATTAATTTTCAGTTTTGCAAAGCTTCTGTTGAAACTTGGCAAGTTCACTTTTTACCCTGTTTGATATCAGTCAATTCTTTCAACTACATTGGATGTTGTATTTTTATGTTTTTCAAGTGTAAATGTCCCATGGTGAAAAACCTGAAAGGAAATAGCCATACTGTTTCCAGGACCATCACAGAGTAATGGAAAGGCATTTTCAAAAGTATTCTTCATAGCAGTTTTTCATTCATGATTTAAAAAAAAAAATTGTCTTTACCCCAAATGAGTAGATAAGATACTTATTTTTTAGAATATATCTGGTTGTGCACCATTCATACCATCTTTACACCTCGAGCCGCTCCAGGGGACTTTTCCTAGGCTCTCCTGCCTGCATTCCGGTAGCATTTCATTTGTTTTCTTATTTGAAGAGAGTTAATAATGTAGCTCAGTAGATTTGTAGAAAACGTGGCTTTTCATGGCTTGAATCTTCCTGGAGAAATGGAGAGCTCCTGAGGGTGAGGGGACAGTGGAGCAAGGCTACAGTGGTCATACCTGGCTCATCTTACCTGTGTCTTCACAGGTGAGGCAGCTGCAGGAGGACGCAGCCCGCCTCCAGGCAGCCTATGCAGGGGACAAGGCCGACGACATCCAGAAGCGGGAGAACGAGGTCTTGGAAGCTTGGAAGTCCCTGCTGGATGCCTGCGAGGGCCGCAGGGTGCGGCTGGTGGACACAGGGGACAAGTTCCGCTTCTTCAGCATGGTGCGTGACCTCATGCTCTGGATGGAGGATGTCATTCGGCAGATCGAAGCCCAGGAAAAGCCAAGGTACCACTCCCAGCCTCTGGGGCACAGAGGCGTCTGGGGAGCAGCCCCCACTGCTTCAGTTTTTTCCCACACACCATTGCCAAGGAACAAGGAACTTGCTTCCCAGGTTCTCCCCCTGCCCTCGGATTCCCAATTCTCCCAAGCCCTCCTTTACACATCTGTAGACCCTTGGGCACTACCAACTGCCTTATCTCTGGAATGTAATGGCTTTTTGAGTCCATCTGTGTGCCATGCCCCCCCCCCACACACACACACACTCTTGGATTAAAAGCCACTCTGTTCTTTTTCATGCACATTACCAAAGATGTCACCTTCAACATCCCCTGTAATTTGTTGTGGGGTGATTAACATTAGTACTGTGCCTTCCCTTTGGCTTTGCTTCATGCAAAGCATTGAAGAGGAGTTAGTAGATGAACAAATAGATACATATATAACCTCCAGTCCTCCCGCCCCTGATGTAATTGAGTAATGAGCTATGATACAATAGAAGAAATATTGGTATCATTATTTACATTTTAAAAAAAGAATTATATTCCTGGGGCCAGCCAGTAGACTTTGATCCATGAGAAGCTCTCACAGCTGCCAGCCTCTGATTCCTAAGCCAGTTCCCCCTGTGTGTAACTCCTCTTGTCTGAGTATGGAAGCTCAGCAGCTCTTTGGAGTGCACGTCCTTAGCCTGTAGCAGCTAATGCCTTGGAGTATCTGTTACTGCCTCTGTGCCTTCTTAAAGAGAGTCTTTCTGAATTGCATTTGAAGGTAAAAGATTAGATAGCAGTCCACCAGTTTTCTTGCATGCACCTTGCAACCATTTTGAATAATATAGGCACACACAAAAAAAGGAGCCCTCTTCTGGATGTTTGTTTTTAGAGCTGGTCCTGAGTGATGCTGTCATTGTACTTTAGCCCTAATGACCCAGCCCTATTTCTGACAGTGAATCAGCACTAAACATCCAATTAGGTTATCAGACAATTACCTTCAAATCAATTACGTGTTTTGAAGCCCTCATATTTAGTTGAAAAGCTTGATCTCCTAACATAGATATTATTTCATCTAATTCTAGGGATGTGTCATCTGTTGAACTATTAATGAATAATCATCAAGGTATTAAAGCTGAAATTGATGCTCGCAATGACAGTTTCACAACCTGCATTGAACTTGGGAAATCTCTGCTCGCAAGAAAACACTACGCATCTGAAGAGGTAGGATACTGCTTTGCTTTGGGTGGGACCATGGCAAGTGCATTAGTGCTAAGGTGTAAAATGATTTATTCTGTGTTTGTGTGCCTACGTACAGGCACATACATACATGGAGAAACATACAGTTGTCCTTCAATATCCCTAGGAGATTGGTCCCCGTACCCCTATGGATACAGAAATCCATGCATGCATAAATCCTTTATATAAAATGGCATATTATTTGTGTATAACTTGAGCACATTGTCCTGTATACTTAAGTCATGTCTAGATTACTTATAATACCCTAATGTCGGGTAAATGCTGTGTAAATAGTTGTTATACTGTACTGTTGAAGAAATGACAAGGAAGCCAGGTGTGGTGGCACACAACTGTAATCCCAGTATTTGACAGGCTGAGATGGGAAGTTAAGCAACTTAGTGGGATCTCATTTTAAAATAAAAAATAAAATAGGGCTTGGAGGTATAGCTCAGAAGTAGAAAGCCCTTGGGTTCAACCTCCAGAACCCCACACAAACATTTTTTTAAAAAGGAAATTGTCTACATTCAATACAGATGCAGTTTTTCCCAAATATTTTCAGTCTATAGTTGGTTGAGTCCTCAGGTCCAGAACCTGCAGATACAGAAGGCTGACAACACATACGCACACATGCACACACTTAAATGTTTTTCTTTTTCCTTTGTCGCACTGGGGATGGAATTCAGGGGCATGTTACTTCTATGCTATACCCCCAGCCCTATTTTATTCTTTTATTTTGAAATAGAGTCTCTCTAAGTTGCTGAGGATGGCCATGAACCTGTGATCCTCCTGTCTCAGCCTCCCAAGCACCGCAGTTACAAGCGTGCACCACCATGCCTGGCTTAAATATATTTTTAAATTCCTTCTCTCCTCTCTGCCTAGAATAAGACAATTACACAGGACTGTTGGCCCACAGCCAGTAATTTTATGACACAAAAGATAATTATTGCAGGTCCCAGGTTGAAAAATAGCCTCTCTTACCTTGTCCGTCATCCTCTTCTGGTTGACACCCCTTCTCCATTGCATATGCCCGAGGTCACTTTGCTCTCAGGTGGATGGTTGCAGATGATGTTAATGAAGAGTTAATGATGAGCTCCTTGTGTAGCTCCCTTCATGAGAATGGATGTCCTCTCAGAGAGGCCAGGGCTTTGTCCCCCTTGCTCCCTCTCTTTGTGACTGTTTGCCACAGTGAGCCCCACAGTCCAGTGGGGCCTAGTGCATTGTTGGTTTGCTCACAACAAAACAGCTTTGGGCCTAGGCCCGCCTTCCTCTCAACCTCTTCTGAAAAAAGATTAGCCATGCTTTGTTCTCCTCTCCCAGAACACCAGTAAACTGGGCAGATAATTGTGAGCTTAGTAGTAGTTTCTTAAGAATATAAACATTTCGCCGGGCCTGGTGGTGCATGCCTATAATCCCAGTACTTGGGAATCTGAGACAGGAGGATTTCAGGTTCAGTACCAGCCTCAACAACTTAGTAAGACTCAGCAACCTAGTGAGACCCTGTTTGAAAATTTAAAAAGCTGGGCATGGTGACGCACCCCTCTAATCCCAGCACTTGGGAGACTGAGACAAAAGGATCACAGACAGGATCAAGGCCTTCCGCAACTTAGTGAAACCCTGTTTCAAAGTAAAAAATAAAATGGGGCTGGTGGTGTAGCTCAGAGGTAGAATACCTCTGGGTTCAATCCCCAGGGCCACATACATACATACATAGATAGATACATACATATATACGTAAGGCTGAGGGTATAGCTCAGAGGCAGAATGCTCCTGGGTTCTATTCCCAGTACCACAAAAAGGTGCTCATCATAGGGAAGACAAAAAGGATATGTAATGTGTTCTATTAAAATGTCTCTGGGTCCTTCTTTTCATACAGATTAAGGAAAAGTTACTACAGTTGACAGAAAAGAGAAAAGAAATGATTGACAAGTGGGAAGACCGATGGGAATGGTTAAGACTGAGTAAGGACATACTTCATTTATCTTTGTGCTCTTTTTGGGTATCCATGGAAAGCTTGCTTCAAGCGATATGATGTTAGCACTTAAGGATTCTCGGGGTTCTAGATACTTCTTTCTTAGTGTCCTATGTCATTATTGCATGCCAAATACTATTTTTAAGACATTCCATGTGGCATATTTGTTGTTTTTCACCCCATGATTGATCTTGATGTTGTGTGTGGGATTTGGGTGCTCATTAGGAAAACGTGCAGGTGACAGTTCAGCATCCTTCTGGGAGAGTAGGGGCAGAGGACCCTCAGTTATCTTTGAAAGAATTCTTGAAGCCAACCCAGTACTTGGGAGGCTGAGACAGGAGGATCACAGGTTCAAAATCAGCCTCAGCTACTTAGTGAGGCCCTCTATTGAGATGCTATTTCCAAATAATAAAATAAAAAGGGCTGGGGGTGTGTTTTGGAGGTAGAATGCCCCTGAGTTCAATCCCCAGTACCCATCCCCCACACACACACACGAATTCTTACCTCAGAGTCAGTAAGATAGAAAGTTGCTCCTAGAGTTAAACTGATAGTCATACTATAAGGTTGATATCATAATAAAATAAAAGTTAATATCTACTAAGGTTTTACAGTGAGCTAGGCATTGCTCTAAGTGTTTTTCAATTATTTCTGCATTTATTCCCTACAGTGACCCTATGAGGTAAATTCTCTTTTTCATCCTCATATAGTATTGGGAATAGTATCTTATAATAGTATGAACACAAAGTAGCCCAGTTCAAGTATAATTTACCATGCTTTGTCATTCTTTGTTGGAGCTCTGGGCTCTGACCTTATTCTAAGACCTATTTGTACACACCATGGGTGCTTACGAGAAACTAATTCCAAGAGGCCTTTTCTGAAAGGTGTGTAGAAGATCTCATGAGAGCACTTCATGTTCAGCCCAGAGCCCTCAGATGCCCTGCTTTTGGCCATTCTTTGGATGAGAATTTGGTTTGTAAGTTTTAAGAATTCCAGGGCAGTTTCATTCAGTTCAGCAAAACTTATAGGTGAACATGCTATGAACTGGACGCCAGGCTACCCTCCAGGGACACAATGATGACCTACACAGTCTCCACCTTGAAGAGCTGGCAGGCCCCTAGTGCAGAGGTAGCATCATCTTTGTGCGCTGTGCTGGATGATATCAAGGTACCAAAAGGAGACGGCCTGCCTGCTCCTAAGGACCCTGATATTGCCCACAGACCATTTCTTACCTGACCAGTCCCCGGTATCACTTCATGAGATGCAGGGAAAAGTAGTGTTAGCAAAAGTGAAAGACCAGGTTCTGCCCCACCTCCTCATAACTGTGGTGGAAGCAGTGGTCTGCTCTTCCAAGCCTAAGCCCACACCATCCCCACTACATCCTCTAGTGCTCTGTATCCTTCCTTCTCAGCTCCCCAAGAGAAAACAGAACTCCCACCTAGAAGAAGGGATGACATGTGGATGCTGGCTTCATCATGGGTGTGGATGTGTGTGTGTGTGTTGAATCCCTGCAGGGCTATGGTGTGTGTGTATTGAATCCCTGCCGGGCTGTGTGTGTGTGTGTGTGTGTGTGTGTGTGTGTGTGTGTGTGTGTGTTGAATCCCTGCAGGGCTATCAGGGTTTATCTCAGGAGGTAGGGCTGAGTGAGCAGAGTACATTCTAGAACTCTGCAACCAAATTGGACTTGGTTTGGTAGCCACATGTGGCTTTTGAGAACTTGAAATATTCTCAAATTTATGTGTAGTCAAATCCACCTTAGAGTCTGACAGAAGGGGAAAAAAAAGATTTTTAAAAGATCTCAGTGATCTTTTATAGTGATTACATGTTGAGTAATATTTTTTATATACTGGTTTAAATTAGCCATCCTATTAAACTCAGTCTCACCTTTCTCTACTCTTATTTTTGTGACCACTGGGGAAGTTAAAGTTGCTTATGCGACTGGCCTGGCACTTTGCACTGGATGGCGCTAAATTCTCTAAGAGTAGAACATGAAGTGGTTGTACACGTAGCTGCCACCAGAGGGCAGCGGTGCCAGGTGGCTCTATGGCCAGCGCTCGCTCACTCACTCACTCTTGGTACCCTGTGCAGTTTTGGAGGTCCATCAGTTCTCAAGGGATGCCAGCGTGGCCGAGGCCTGGCTGCTGGGACAGGAGCCATACCTATCCAGTCGAGAAATCGGCCAGAGCGTGGATGAGGTGGAGAAGCTCATCAAGCGTCACGAGGCATTTGAGAAGTCTGCAGCAACCTGGGATGAGAGGTTCTCTGCCCTGGAAAGGCTGACCACAGTGAGTGGCCGCTAGGTGCTGGAGTGCTGGGTCTGTGTGTGAAGATCATGCAAAGTTGGTGGCTCTCTTGGGACAAGACCTAGGGAGAAGGTCAGGGATGCTGCCCTCTGGACCCTGCCAGGTGCCTAGACTTAGGATCACTTATAGTAGCCTCCTGCCTCAGATCTAATTAGTGATGTTTGTATTTCTCTTTTAATATGCTTTTCTTCCTGTATCTCATAGAATCTGTGGATTAATGAGGACATGGCCTTAAAATTTTCTTCAGAATTTCAGGATTAGCATTTCCAACAGTTTCTTCTCCCAAGTCCTTTGCACTCCTGATAGAGAATGTATTCTTTGAGTATACAAAAATGATGTTTTTCCTTTTAATTTCTACAATCCTGGGAATTTACATGTGCCTGTGCACTTTTGTGTTAAAACAATAATTTTGGTATGTGCATAATGCTCATGAAATAGTTTCATTTTCAGGTGGATGATTCTGTGGCTTTTTAATGTGTTTGTGGAGTTTGGGCTAAACACAGATTGCTACCACAGCACAAGTGGCTTCCTTGAGAACTTTGTAGTTCTGTCTCTTTGGTTTGTCTGAGTTCTTATGGGAACCCAGGCCCAGATACTTTTACTCCCCAGCAAAGTTGAGAGCTGTATGGTTAATTTAGAAATTAAACCCATGCTTCTAGAGGGTATGCAAACATCTCATAGGAATTTTACCAGCTCATGGTAGAGCCCTCTCTTTCCTGTAGTTTTAGGTTGCAACTGTAGTTTCTCTGAATTTACTGCTGTTTTGCTTGGGATGTTAGAATTTCATATTGTCCATTTTGAGCCAGTTTAGAAAACCAGGCAGGAGGGCCTCCTGCATCCCCTGCACTCTTTTACCAAAAGAGACAATGTTTGGGGCTCTACTCAACATCACCATGTTCTCCCACAGTTGGAGTTACTGGAAGTGCGCAGACAGCAAGAGGAAGAGGAAAGGAAGAGGCGGCCGCCTTCTCCTGAGCCGAGCACGAAGGTTTCAGAGGAGACCGAGTCCCAGCAGCAGTGGTGAGTCGTGGGTATCTTAGTTTTGATGGCAAGTGATGTTTGTGGAGCAACTTTTCTAAGCCCTGCCCTGCAAGGCCTAGCCTCATGCCCTTCCTACTAAGTATTTCATTATACTATGTAGACTCCATAGAGTCACCTCTGATAACATCTGAGGACAGTGACTTGTCCACCACACATAGCTGTGTAGGTGGCAGAAGTGGAACGTAGACTGTGTCCCTTTTATTGCATGAGCACCTGTATCTGCTTGTGAACACTTAGAATTTCCATAAGGTTCAGTGGATAGACTCAAACATCCAGATTTCAGGCCATTGGTTTTGTGGTAATGTTCTGTGAAAATTCTGGGAAACTTCATATAAGAGGCAGAAATTAGTCTCTGTTTGCAAAATTAGTCTCTGATTGTTTTTCTGTGGTCCAAGCTCCATGAAAATTTATAATGTGGCCTTTATTTGGTGAGAGTGGGAGCAGGGCATTCCTATGTCTGAAACATTTGAAAGTTCCCAGTTTTTAAAAAACTGCATTACATTGAAAGAAGGTTGCTTATGTTTTTCTCTTTCTCCTTTTCTTCCCTTCTCTTCCTCCCCCTTACCTTTCTTCTTCTTCTTCCCTCTTCTGGCCTTTTTCCCTTTCCCTCTCCCCAAACAGGGATACTTCAAAAGGAGAACAAGTTTCCCAGAATGGCTTGCCGGCTGAACAGGGATCTCCACGGGTTAGTTACCGCTCTCAAACCTACCAAAACTACAAAAACTTTAATAGCAGACGGACAGCCAGTGACCAGCCATGGTCTGGACTGTGAAGTTCACTACCATTTGTCAAGAACCACTTTTTCCAAATCCTGTTGGTTTTGACCTTTTGGCTTCCACTTCACCCAAAGTGTTAAAAGTTTTACTTAATTCATAAGCCTTCCTTCGTTTCATATTTTGTTTGCATTTAATTCATGTTTATTTGAGTCTCTTAACTGATGAATACTCACTGCCTTAAAGCAACTTACTTATCTTTTGTTAACTTATTGTGAGCTTTTTACTTTATTAAGATTTTACAGCGAAGCCCTTACATGAGTAATTGAAATTAAATGAGATTACATCATAATGAAGAAGAAAACTAGAATCTAACAGGTATGGCACATCCAGTTCTACTAACAGGGCACAGTACTGCAGTATCGGTACTGTGTTATTTACATATATTATTAACCTGCAATAGTTAACTAGTAACTAGGGAGACTAGTATATAAGGAAGGAAACATTCACTACTAAGATGAAAACTCAAAGTCAACTGTGTAACATTCCATGAAGGATGCATCCATTTATTGAAGATGAAAAAGGGAAAAAAAAAAAAAGCTTTAAGTGTTCATTTTAGGCACAGAATTTCAAACATTTTGAAACCCTTGGGTCACTTACGACTTTTTACAAACCAGTTGATCCTTCTGTTTCTGCCAAGTCCTAAGCTGAGAACTGCAGGCTTCCTTGCAGAGCAGATGTTGCAGCCAACCTCGAGAATAAACTCCCACTGACTGCTGCTACCACCTCTGTCTTGGTCACTGTCAACACTGCCAGGACTCAGGACATGGGGGGTGACAGCAGTTTTAAGCATGTTTTGGAAGTCTGTCTACCAGAATTCCAGGCCTCTCCATTCAGTGGCTTTGGGGTGTCAAACTGTTGTAATTTTTTCAAACAAATGGAACAAAAGCCATTTTGGTTCATCCTGATTACTTGAACAATGCGTTTGATGAACCGTGCCTGGGAGCACTTGCATGCCTCTGGCCTCAGAGGTCACATTAGTGTCTCTGTAGACGAAACCTGTTGTTTGTCTTGAATGAATCTTCTGATTCATTCATTTTTCTCAAGACTCTTTTATGGAGTTCTCTAAAAAGGAGTCTTGTAGGATGGCATGTATCAAGCCACTTGTAGGTACTGAAAGTGTTTAACAGAAATCCTTTTCCTTAGGAATAAAAGCTGATGAAAGAGGTGATTTCCTGGTACTGATCAAAACAAAACAAAGTCCATATTACGTCAAAGTCTTGTGAGACATTCACTTGTTCATTTGCCATATTTAGATGTGTTAGTGGGATCAGAAACCTGTTTTGATATGTGTTCTCCATGAGTTAAGTCTAATTTGTCTTTTCATTTCATGATGCATGTCTTTTTTTTTCTTTTGTCAGGATAACATCGTATAGCATCTTGTTTGTTTTTCTTTATTTCTATGTACATATCTATCTACCTGTGACTGTAGATGGGTATATAGATAGATGCCAAGCTTCTTATGTTCTGGGGGTAGTGTGCACCATTATTGGGTCTCTGCCTTAAAACACACCCAAATTCATTTTAGGAAAAACTGCTTCATCTTTGGTCATTAGGGAAGCTGACATGTGCTTCTGGCCCAAATTACATTATGTGTGTCACTGATCTATATGTGTATATGTGATGTTTCCATATCATTCATATATATATATATGTATGTATGTATATATGTGCATATATACATACATATATATTTGTGTGTGTGTTTAAATTTTGTATCATTAGGACTTATACATAATTTTAATGCTTTTTGTATTCAAAAGACCAAAACAAAAAGCAGACATAAGCACATGAGGAAGAAGTACTATGATGCTTTTAGCCTTTACTCTTGTGCCTATTTTTATCAAGATTTTAAATTGTAGCTTGCCAGAACAATATTTTAATTAACAATTGGATTGTATTGGAAGAAGCAAAAGCCATTTCATTCTTTGGAGTGATGATGCAGAGACTCAAGTTAATGAACTTGAGAATAGCGTTGCTTTGTGCACTTTGAAAAGCAATCAGGTGTTCCCTTTGCTACTAGCTGTCATGTTGCATTTGTGTTCACCTCCTGATTCAAGTGTCTCAGACGTGCCAGCCACTAAAGCACTCTGGACTAATTGCTAAAAAAAGCAGTGTAGGGTGGGGCGGGGTGTGTTCACATGTACCCACTGTTGATCATAGCACCATGATTTGCTTTTGATGTTTGTCTCTAGTGGTGTGTTGTCTGTTGGCATGCTTAAAGCACATGTCCATTAAAATTCATTTTGTTCCTTTTATTTTCCTTGTTTTCTTGGTTAGTGATTCATTTGCATAAACATTAATTTTCTCTGCATACTGGTTTGGGGTTTTCTCTTTCCTTCTAACTGTAAAGAAAAAATTTTTGCTGCAGAATTTCCCTCAGAAGATACTTCTCTGGCTTTTCATCTCCCTTGAAGTCTGACCAAGTGTGATCAATTGTAGCCTTTTTCAGATCAGTATCTCTAGCCAGGTCATGACTGTTACCAGCAGTTTTCAAGTCAAACCTGCAGCACTAAATTTTTTTTTAACTTGGTTTCTGTATATACTAACCCCATGTCTATCTGAACTCACACTTGGCTCAGGCCTCCCACACCAAACTCACACTTCCTGCTCACCCGAAGTTTCCTGAAATCTTACATTAGGAGAAATTTATCAACTTGAAAATACACTCACATTCTTTTGACTCAGGGTTTCTTTGGGGTTTTTGGTTTGGGAATTTTTTTGTTTTTTTGTTTTGTTTTGTTTTGGTTTTTTATTCTTCTGTAACTCTCCCTTGAAAGTGAGAGGAGGAGGCTAGGTGTGGTGGCACATGCCTGTAATCCCTATACTTGAGGCTGAGACAGGAGGATTGCAGGTTCAAGGATAGCTTCAGCAAGTAGTAAGACTCACATGTCACTACTAGGGAGACCCTGTTTCCAGATAAGAAATAAAATCGCTCTGGGGGTGTAACTCAAAGGTAGAATGCTTCTGGGTTCAATCCCTAGTACCACAAAAAAAAAGTGAAAAAAGAAGCCAGGTACAGTGGCACACACCTGTAATCTCAGCTACTCGGGAGGCTGAGGCAGGAGGATCATGAGTTCAAGACCATCTCTCTCAGCCAAACACATTGAGACTCCCATCTCAAAAAAAGTAAAAAGAGATAAAAAAAAAATTTATAGCATATTGCTCATAAGCAGTTGTCTACAGGCTATTACTAGCAAGGCCATATACATATACACTCCCAATGCATTTCTGCCTGATAATCCATTTCTCATGTTGCTATGAGAGTAAAGTATTCCGATAAAAATAATCCTTAAATTGCATAGCCTTTAGTCATACCCTAAACCCTGATGTTAACTATAATAGTTTGCAAAGACATAACATACATTTGTGATTCCCTGTCCCTTCCCAAATTTTCATCAGCTCTTTTCCCAAAGAATAATTTTTTTTGAAAATCAAGCATTGGGCCCAACCCTTTAGATAAGACCTAAGTGAGAGATCCCTTTCCCAAGAGTTACAGATCTGGGTGTTCAAGTGGTGGTGGCCAGTCTACCGCTTTTCCTGTCAAAGTTGCTGCTAATTTGGTGTCAGTTGGATTCCCAGCAGCAGTGGTGGGGGACATAGCCATTGACACCTCCGTGTTTGTCGTGTATGAAGGGTGCAGGTTGTCTGTAATCCACTAAAGTGTCAGCCACACCCAGCTTCAGTAACTTGCTAATCCTACACCCTGGGTGTGTATCAGCCAGGGGCTGCTACAGTTAATGGTACATAGTTGATGGTACACAGGCTGAAACTGATATAATCAATCAAGACCCTACTACATTTCCAAAGCCGAAAAAGCCGTGAGGGTTACAATTTAAATGAGCTTGGGAAGGAACGCTCCCGAAGACGTCTGCAACCCGAAGGGTCAGAGCCTCTGGAAGCCTGGCTGTCTGGGCTTTCTCGTCTCAGTGCAGCAAGGCACCGTGATCCACCAGCCTGTGATGGGGAAGGCCCTGGTTCTGTCTTTGTTTGGGGGTAAATAGCTGTGTGGTGTTGAGTGACTGTGATTGGCTTTTCCAGCTCCTTTAACACAAACTACAACCCACTCACGATACAACTTCGGCAGATGTGGTTCAGTTGATGTTTGTTGACTTGCCTCATTTCCTTCCAGCTTTTAAGTTCCAAAGTCTAACTGGGATGGTAGATGTGAAATGCATGACTGTCGTCCTAATTTCTGCATGTGTTGATGATGATGTGTTGAGGGGTGGGGGAGGAACATCAGAGCATTTTCAGAAACCCAAGGTCTTTCCTTGTCTTGTTTTGGGGGAATGCTATGTAGTTCCCATAGAGTTGTCTCTCCATCTGTTTGTGAATGCCCTTTCGCTTAAACTTCTAGCCTTTCTGGTGGCATCCCTGGTTGTAAGGTGGCTGCTGTATAACGTCCACTCTCTCTCATATTTAATATGTGTGAATGTTATTGTTGTCCTTCTGTTTCAAAGTAACCATAAGAGGAGATGATGTGAGCTATATTAGAGAAAATGGATTGATTCAAGGAGTAGAGTGCAGTAAAACTCACACTGGCATTTCGCTTTTCTCATTTCCCTGTAAGCGGGCGGGCATTAATCCATCCCCACCTTCTAATGTCCTTGGTGTCCAGCTGGCTTGGCGGGGTGTGCAAGGGTTTTACTGTACTGCCTCCATCTGTGCCAGGCATTTATACACAGCCACGAGTGAGAGTCAGAGCGTATGTGGTCACCCCCATGGCTCGCAGAGTTAGCTGAATGCCTTCTCTGCTGTCCCTAGATGGCAGACACAGCGGACACAAGCGAAATGGTCAATGGCGCTGCAGAACAGAGGACAAGCTCGAAAGAGTCCAGCCCCATCCCCTCACCCACCTCTGATCGCAAAGCCAAGACTGCCCTCCCAGCCCAGAGTGCCGCCACCCTGCCAGCCCGGACCCAGGAGGCACCTTCGGCCCAGATGGAAGGCTTCCTTAACCGGAAACACGAGTGGGAGGCCCACAATAAGAAAGCCTCGAGCAGGTGAGTGCAGCCAAGGCAGAAGCAGGGAGGCAGCCCCCTTGCGGGTTGGGCAATATACAGCTTCTTGGGCTTAGTGTTCTTGGAACTGGGAATTCTTCTGATTCGCTGAGCAAAGGAAGAGTTAATGTGGAGGGGAATAGCAAGAAGGGGCCTTGGTAGTTCATCTCAAGAGGAAGTATGCTAAGCTAGGTGTGATGGTTCACACTTGTAATCCCAGTACTAGGGAGGCTAAGACAGGAGGATCCGGGTTCGCAGCCAGCCTCAACTATTTAGTGAGGCCGTCCACAACTTAGTGAAACCCTGTTTCAAAATAAAGAATAAAAAATAGGGCTGGGGGTGTAGCTCAGAGGTAGAATGCCCCTGAGTTCAATTCCCAGTACCCCCCCACCCCCCCAAAAAAGAGGGAGTTTGCTAGGTTGAGGTTGGGTTCTCTTCTCTTTCCTAAGTGATGTGATTTCACTATAGGACTCTGAGGTTTTCCCTGTGAAGACACTCATCGTTTCCCCTGGCCTTATCTCCCTATCAGTCTTTACAGTATTTCCCCACAGTCCTAATTTTATTATTTAACAGATGAGGAAACAGAAGCTCTGAGAGCCTATAAAAGCTCACTTTCTGTAGAAATCTAGTAAAGAGCAAAGCTGGGGTGAAACTCATCTGAGTCCAAAGCCTGTGTGCTTAACTAGTAAATGAAAACTACTGAGGGCCACCATGTACAGTTGTATGCCACACAAGGGGATCATGCCACATGAGGACTGCCATTCACATCGAGAACTTAACTTTTATAAGTTAATGTGAGCCAGGTGTGGTGGCGCACGCTATAATTCCAGTTCTTGGGAGGCTGAGACAAGAGGATCCATATTCGTAGCCAGCCTCAGCTACTTACGCCCTCTGCAGCTTAGTGACACCTTGTTTCAAAATAAAGAATAAAACAGGGCTGGAAATGTAGCCCAGAGGTAGAATGCCCTCGTTCCATTCCCAGTACCACAAAAAATAAAAACAAATAGGGCTAGCTCAAAGGTAGAATGCCCCTAGGTTCAATCCCCAGTGCCACCAAAAAAAAAAAAAAAAGTTAATATGACACTAGTTGTTCTCATATAATTAGCTTAATGTGACAGTTTGCCATACCACAGTGGGGAGAGGACACCTTAGTCTAATTTCCCCAAAGGTGCTCTAAGTGCTAATGGTGCTAGATCTGTAGATCTGCCTTCTTGTCAAATGGCTGAGCCACATAAAGAGTGAAGCTAAGGCCAGGTTTGGTGACACATGCCTGTAATCCCAATACTTGGAAGGCTGAGAGAGGAGGATCGCAGGTTGGAGAATAGCCTCAGCAATTCAGTGAAATCCTCGGTAACTTAGTGAGATCCTGTTTTAATTTTAATTTTTTTTTTTAAGGGCTAGGGATCTAACTCAAGGTAGAACATCCCTAGTACCACCAAAAAAAAAAAAAAAAAAAAAAAAAAAAAAAAAAAAAAAAAGAATGAAGTTAAGACTGAAGGAGCTCCTGCTTGAGAATTCTCATGCTTCAAATAAAGAGCCTGAGCCGGGCGTGGTGGCGCACGCTTGTAATCCCAGCATTTGGGAGGCTGAGACTGGAGGATCCGGGTTCGCGGCCAGCCTCAGCTACCTAGTGAGGCACTCCGCAACTGAGTGAGACCCTGTTTCAAAATAAAGAATAAAAAATAGGGCTGGGGGTGTAGCTCGGAGGTAGAATGCCCGAGTTCAATCCCTAGTACCGAAAAAAAAAATAAAAAACAGCCTGGTCTATACCCCATTGTGATACCCCAATAAAAATCTTTCCCATCAAAGCTAAGAGTACCTTTACGTAAAAGAAGGTGCCATGTTTTTCCCCAAATTCAGAGAGAGAGAGAGAGCCCTCAGCAGCCTGTCACTGTAGCAGCATGTGCTCTGTCCCAGGAGTCTCAGTGGAGGAATTTTGTTCCATTGCTTAGTGTTAGCAGAATTTAGGAGGGGCTTTTAACAAGGGTCACACCATGTTATTTGCAGATTATTTTCATGTCAATTAAACTCCTGATTATCTAAGAGAATGCAACACAGAGTATTGACTTTCCTTTCTATACCATGCTCAGGTCTTGGCACAATGTTTATTGTGTCATAAATAACCAAGAAATGGGTTTCTATAAAGATTCAAAGACGGCTGCTTCCGGAATCCCCTACCACAGTGAGGTTCCTGTGAGTTTGAAAGAAGCCATCTGCGAAGTGGCCCTTGATTACAAAAAGAAGAAGCATGTGTTCAAGCTGAGGTGAGCATTGTTGTGCTTCACAGTTGCCTGAGTGTAGGTGTGTTCTGTCCTCACTCTGAGGAGGGCACCCTCACTTTGAGGGTTTTCTTACCCCAACACTACGATCAGTATCTTCTCTCCTGCCATTTTAAGTCTCAGATAGAGTGGAAAGCCCATTTGGCACTGGTCTTGGGTAGGCTCTCTGGGTTCTTCAGGGTCTGTGGCCAGCTGCCAGCTTCCCTTGCTTCATGGTGCAGCGAGCACTAACAGAAAGGGAGCTTTTGTGTCATACTCTGGTGCTGACTGTTCATAGCACATCAGGTGGGCTGTTCACCCCGCGTAGTTCAAGGGAAGCTGAGAGAGAAGTTTTCCCATCTTTTCAGCTTACGCAGAACTGGGAGTCACTGTTACTTGCTCTTGAGTTAGCTGAAGGTAGGTCCAGTACATCAGCCTGGAGCTGGATGGAGACAAACAGGATATGCTGGGGCGGGGGCGGGGGCCCTGACCCCCTGGAGCCATCTGGTTCCAAGCACCTCTTCCCAAAGGACACACACCCCACAGAATACATCTGTGCTCAGAAGTCCTCCTCATGTTTGGAAATGGGAAACTATTTTATCTTTTAAGAATGTAGAAAGTAAACATTTTAGTGGTTCACTGCCTCGTTTTGTACTGAGTGCTCTGTTGCTCTGGGATCTGGAAAGCTGTGGTCTTTGCTGTGTGTTTTGGGCCAGTTGGACGTGGCCAAGGACTGCAGAGGAGTGAGTTACCCACTGTGGACTTGATGGCACCCTGTTGGATAAGCATGGGAAGCTCTTTGAGCCTTGGGACATTTGATGTTTTGTCAAGCAAGACACATACAGCTTGATCCCTTAGCTGCTTTCCTAGACAACACTTTGGGAAGTCAGGGTATTGGCAAAGGGTCGTTTCCTACCACTGCACCAGCAACTCCCACTTCCTCCCGACAGCCACAGAGTAAAGGACTGAATCCTGAGCCCAGGTGCCACCCAGTGTCACATGATGACCCACAAATGTGGCTTCCTTCGTTCCAAGACACACTTTAGAAGAAAAATCTAGGAGTCCTTTTTTTTTTTTTAATCTTCAGAGACCCTGAAATTTGTAAATGTTAGGGGTATAAACTCAGTAGCAGAATTTCAGAAGGGCTTATCATTTTTTAAGAGCTTTTGCTTGAATTCAGTTTAGACCACTAATGAGGAACCAAGTGGTCTTTGCCAGGACAAAGCCGAATGTTGTCATGCTTGGGTCTCTTTGATCCTTCTAGTGGGTCAAAACTCCAAGCTGCCCGTGTATATTGAATTGTTCCAACTAGTTATCTGGCTTCTTGATGTCCAGGCAGCCATGAGGGGCCCATGTGGGTCTCCAGGCATATTTGGTGATGTAGGAGGAACTCTGGTTGGTGTTTCTGATGTAAATCCTGCTCGTATATCCCACACAGGATCTGGAAGTTGGGGTACTTTTACTTCTCAGAAGTTAAATTGTGACTTACTTTCTTCCTTGAAATTATAGGCTAAGTGATGGCAATGAGTACCTCTTCCAAGCCAAAGATGATGTAAGTTGCTAAATTTTGTTTCTGTCAAATACTTAGACATGTGTGAGTGCTTGCAGGATGACAGGCTTTATCATGATGTATTCAGATAAGTGATGACCGGAACTAGTACAGGATCCACCAGAAAACCTTGCCCTCCCCCTCCCCATGTTGAAGCAGTGAGACGGATCCCAGTGCCCAGTCAGGAGCCTTGCTACTGCACCCCACTACCTTTAATCAACTGTTTGATGGTATACCCCACCAGAGGATCAGTTGATGAAAACACAGCATATATAATTCTTTAAATTTGAAAAAGCTCTTTCTAGCAAGAGAGTTGCCCTTTAAATAAAGCAAAGGAATTCCTAGGGTAAGGCCTGACCCTGCAGACTAAGACCAGTCTTTCGGCTCTTGTAAAGTTTGTAGAACCATATGCTAGAGTGATGATCTTTAGATACCGGGACTCTGAATTCTGAGAGGCTGAGCCAGGTTCACCATCCTGTGCTGAAAAAGCAAAGGTGTGTGTAGGGATAGTGCCCAGAAGTGACTGTTCCCCCCTCAGATGTGCCATTCCTGAGCCTTCTGGCTGACCGAGGCCCGGTTGGTTATCCAGTAGGGCTAAAGCACCTTACACCCAAACCTCTTAGTTGAGTCTCACCTGTGTCCCCTCCTCTGACCAGGAGGAGATGAACACGTGGATCCAGGCCATCTCTTCTGCCATCTCCTCTGACAAACACGACGTGTCTGCCAGCACCCAGAGTACGCCAGCATCCAGCCGGGCGCAGACCTTACCCACCAGCGTTGTCACCATCACCAGCGAGTCCAGTCCCGGCAAGCGGGAGAAGGACAAAGAGAAAGACAAAGAGAAGCGCTTCAGCCTTTTTGGCAAAAAGAAGTGAACTCCTTTCCTTCACCTCCTGCCCTTCTCTTACCTTGTCAGTGAAATTCCAGCATGCAAGCTCAGAACCAACACATTCTCTGTGCCTAATGTTCTTCAATGTGGTTGATTTTTTTTTTTTTTAACTTATAGAGCATTTCTGGGGGGTAGGGGAAACAACACCTAAACACTTTATCTCCAAGTTACAAAAGTTTGAGGTGCAGAGGGAAGACCAGATTTTTTTAAATGAAGTTATATAGATTAGATCTCAATATTTAAACTGTTCCTCAATTTTGTGAGGCTGTGTTGGAAATAACCCGCCTCTAGTGCTGTTGGTTTGCAAGGCAGCGGTGCTTAAACAATATTTCCTGTGCTCACCAGAGACAAAAATGTACCAGTTTCCTGACACCATTCTCTTCCATTTAATTCTGGTGGTTACCCTGAGTCTTGACTATTGAAGTGCCCACGACAGATCTAACCTTTATTAAACAGAATGTGTATTATAATCTTGCTGCAGCCATAGTGCAGCTCCATGTTAAATCTACAGACCAAACCATTTGTATCTGGCATCACTTACTAACAAATGACATGCGGCTTTTCTGCATCACCTGCGACGACGTTAAGAATGTCGGTATACAAGAAGGAATAGAAAATTGATACTGTTTTAAATAATCTGTAATTTCAATTTTTTTTGCTGAAATACATTATATTGTATGTTTGAGATAACTCTAGTACAAAGTATAATAAAACTAGGTGTATAATAAACCTTTAAATCATTGCTAAGTGTATAAGTGGAATTGAAGCATTTACTGGACAAAGTAATGTTACTCTAACAGTTACTTGCTCGTGCGTGCGTTGCCACTGTGTTATAATTTGCTTCATTACCTTGCTATTTGATACATAGTGTGCATTTCTCTGTCACTGTAACTATTGTAATGACAAAATTTTCATCTTACTGCACAATCAAAATGGCATTGATAGGAATGAACTCCAGAGGCTGGGCCTGAACAGAGAGTGGTCGCTCAGGCCTGGTGCTCCGTCGTACGACCTGTACCTCTCAACTTTTGCCCTATCTGTTAAATATATGCTATGTCATTAAATGCTTTTAAATCTAGCAGGGTGACTAATTGTTGTTTTTCCTCTCTGGCACGTGCATGGAGAAATTGAGCAGGAAGAAATAGCAAACAGAAAGCATTATGCAGTCAGTCTAGTTTCCTCTTTGCATTTTTGTACACGTGTGGTACAGCAGCTTTGAAAATAACAGCAAACAGAATAATAACTAGGACTGTTTTGTAGTGACACATCCACATTTTATCTTTTATTTATGAAAAAGCTAATCAGAGCTTGTTCACCCTGAACCCTGAGAGAGGGATTGGCAAACTTCTGTAAAGGGCCAGAGATAATAAATATTCTAGACATTGTGGGTCACACTTTCTCTGTTGCTCAAGCCTTTTGTATAAAAGGCTATCATTGACAATATGCAAAAAAAATGGGCGAGGCTATGTTCCAGGAAAACTGTATTGAAGGAAATATATCTGAATTTCCTATAATTTTTCCATGCCACACAATTCTCTGTTGATTTATTTGTTTCTTAAACATCTAAATGTACAATTTTACACAGATCATACAAAAACAGGCAACAGGCCAGGTTTGGTCCGTGAGCTATAATTTGCTGACCCTAGCATAGAGTCATGGGTTTTTGTAGGTGATATGCTGTTTTAGCTGTATTTTAGCTGAGTATTTTCAACTCCATGCCACTCGCATATTTTTTGCATAAGGCAGCAGTGGATGCTGGTATTATGGGTACCCAGTAAGTTATTCCACAAAGACCATGCCCACTGTGGTATTAGTCCTGGCATAGCTGAATGGCCTCAAAGCTCACCATCCTTCTGCCTCTCTTCTCACACCCATCCAAGGCCATGATACACCTTTGCCCTTGCCTTACTCAGGGTTGGAATCAGATTGTTCAGTTTTCAACAAATCAAAATGTTTAGCTAAGAAAAAGCATCCTGGAAAAGGAGATTAACTGCAGCTTAACTCTCAATAAAGCTGTGCAGATGACAGAAAGCCAACACCAGTAATCTAAGGATCCTATCAAAATACATACACACAGAACTTCTTTTGCATAATGTGAGCAGTTTACAGATTTCTGATTATGGAGTCTGTGGTACTTGCTCTTTCTTGCTGTGCTTACAGAGGACCCACTGAAAAGTAGACCTGAAAGTAGAAGATGGTGGGCAGCGAGAGGACACGCAGCATCAGGAGATGCCCAGTCGAGACATTCACTGCCAGGAGGTTTAGCCCACAAAGAGTCATGATCTCCACTCCTCTTGGGATAAATAATGGTTGTTTGTTTCCACTGTATTTCTAGGATTGTGCACATTCATTTTATTGCTATAATGTGCTATTTTACTCTTTAATTTTTAGTGCTACAGTATGGGTAATAACACTGGTCTCAGTAAAAATTTGAAGAGTGAAAAATAAAGTTTAAGGCTGTCAGGGTATGTAATAGTACCTTTCACTGAGACAAGGCTGCTTTTACCACTCTTGTACTTCTCAAGTTGGAATGCATCTCCAATTGATGACACTTGAATGTTGTAATTTAGTTGAATTTGCTGCAGTTTTCTTGGAAATAGAGTGATAGTGTTTCTTATGCTCCGTGGCATCTTGAATAGATGAAACAGTATGTCAGACTGTTCTCACCAAGACATGTTCTCACCAAGATCCTGGCATTGGTAGAACTGGTTATGTATGGAAATCTTGTAATATTTTCCTGGGATATATTATTTTCAGTTACCCATCAGAATTCTTACATAAAGGAGTGTTAGTGACTGGAGGTATAGCTCTGAGTATCTCAGTTTTGAGGTAGCTTTTCTAAACATGATTCATAATCCCAAAAGCCATTAAAAGAAAGAATTGGGGGGGGGGGGAACGGAGAGGGGGGACTGAAAAGTCTCTCACCATTGAATGTTCATGGTGAAATCTTTCACTTTATAGCTCCCAACACTCCATCGGTGAAATTACCCCTTTTGAAACTTAAAAAGATCCTTTTGATAAAATCCTAGTGGTCTTAACAGCTTCCTTTCTATCTGGGATGACAAAATCATCCAGGCTCACCTAGACATGACTCACTCCCAGACTTGCAGTCAGTTTCTTAAGAAACCTGGTTCCTGGGGTGGGAAATGGTATTTCAAAACCACAATTTAAGTGTACGGAATGCTTATTGCCACTGGATTGGTCCTTGTTTCTAGGCCTTAGTAGACAAGCCAAAGAAAAAATAACTTGAGTTTATACTCACATTCAGGATTGCTGGGTTTCCCACTTAAAATTTTCTATTGTATCAGAATCTCTGTTTTTACTCAGAGATACAGGTGGCATAATATTAGAATTATCCTATAACTGTTTGCTTTATCTCATATACATAAACTTAGGATAGCAACACCAGTACTACCACTACCAATGTAATAGTAGAGAATGGATTTCACTTTTTTATTTTATTTTTATTTTTTGAGATGGGGTCTCTCTGTGTTGCCCAGGCTGGTCTTGAACACCTGAGCTCAAGTGATCCTCCTGCCTCAGTCTCATAAGTGCTGGGACTGCAAGTGTGTGCCACCATGCCTGACTATTACATGTGGTGTGTGTGTGTGTGTGTGTGTGTGTGTGTATACACGTGTACATGCACACATACATGCCATTTACTGGGGATTGAACCCAGGATGTTATACCTCTGAGCTCCACTCTCAACCCTCTTTTATTTTTTATTTTGAAACAGCCTTACTAAATTCCTGAGATTGGCCTCAAACCTGCAATCCTCTTATCTCAGCTTCCTAGGTTTATAGGCATGCACCACCACTTCTTGCCTGGCTGTTTCTTTTTAAAAGTAGACTTTTTTTTTTTTTTTTTTTTTTTTGCAATACTTGTAGATTCACATTTAATTATAAGAAATTATAAAGTTCCCTTTACCCAGTTTTCCTCAATGTTAACTTTTTGCAACGTAGGACAGTATCACATCCAGGGGATCGACATTGAAAGATTCAGAACATCTCCATTACCACATTTTATAAATTTACCTACTTCCCACCATCACTCCCTCTTTAATCTCTGGCAACCACCAGTCATCTTCTCCATTGCTAAAATTTTGTTATTTCAAGAATGTTATATAAAAGAATTACACATTCTCTGGGGATTCATCCAAGTAATGTTATATGTGTCAATAGCTCATTACTTTTGTGAATGGTGTGGATGTAGCACTGTTTAGCCATTCATTTACTGAAAGCTATCTGGGTTGTTTCCAGTTTGGGCTATTAAGACTAGAACTGCTATAAACATGTATGTATGGGATTTTATCTGAGCATAAATCATTTTCCTGGGCTAAAGGACCACCCAGGAGTGCAAAGAAGAATTTTAAAAAACATTTTGTTAGGTAGTCTCTCTATTCTCCCATTCAGTCTAGTTTTTAGGTAGTTTTTTTGTTTTTGTTTTTTGGTGTTTTTTTTTTTTGTATCTGCAATATTGAGCAAATTGATCCTATTTCTCTTGCATGCTCTCCGATCACTTTTTGATCTCTTGCCAGGCTGGGCAGCAGGAGAGAGCAATGTGAGGGGAGTCTACTCATACTCTACAGTGTACTATGATGCTAAGCTAAGACAGTCCATAGGCTAGGTGTATTATAAATGCATTTTTTACTTAAAATATTTTCAACTTATGATGGGTTTCTTAGGATGTAATCCATTATAAGTTGAGTATATAAAGTTATATATCTAACCAGACTGATTAGGGTACTCCCTAATCAGTGTGTGTGTGTGTGTGTGTGTGTGTGTGTGTGTGTGTGTGTTTGTGTGTGTGTGTGTAACCAAGTTGTTTTTTCCTTCTTGAGGCTTTTTTTTTTTTTTTTTTTTTTTTTTTTTTTTTTTTTTTTTTTTTTTTTTTTTTTTTTTTTTTTTTTTTTTTTTTTTTTTTTGCCAATTCTCTGGGTTTAGCATTTATCCCAGGTTCAAAGACTCAAAGACAGGCTCAACAACTTAGTGAGGCCCTCAGCAATTTAGGGAAACCCTGTTTCCAAATAAAAAATAAAATAGGACTGGGGATGTAGCTCAGAGGTAAAATGCCCCTGGGTTCCATCCCAGTACCAAAAAATAAAAATTTAAAAGTGCTCTTCTGAACAAAGATTTCCCAAGTGAGCTTTAAAGTTTTCCAAGATTTAGATCCAACTTTAAGGACACAGGCCATCCTAGAAAAGAATGACTTTTTACACTTGTAAAAGAGAAATCCACCTGGCCTTGCTGTAAGAATGTTACATCCTGTTTGGGGCTTGGAAGATTTTCTGTGAAAACAAGCCTCCCTCTTCCTCCTCCCTCTCTTCCTTCTTTCCTCTTCCCCTCTCACCGCCTCCCCCCTCCTCCTGATTGAACCCAGGGACATTCTATGTCCAAGCTACACCCCCAGCCCTTTTTATTTTTTAAATTTTGAAACAGGCTCTCACTAAGTTGCTAAGGGCCTCACTAAATTACTTAGGCTGACCTCAAACCTGCTATCCTCTGGCCTCAGCCTCCCAACTGTTAGCTAGGAATGAGCAGGAGGTGGGGGGGGGGGTGGAGAATAGTGATTGCCCCACCCCGCTGTGCTCAGCCTATAACATTGCAGCTTTAGATTTGCAACATGACAGTAGTGTGGGCAGTCACACTGAGCCATGGCACAACACCCAAAAGTTAATTGCCCCAAACTACTATGCATGAGAAAGGGTGGGATTTCTGAACTGTATAGAAACTCACCATGCAGCAGACTGGACCCTCTTCCTCTTTATTTCTCTCCAGGACTAGCCAGCTCTGTGACTCTCCTGTTGACCCCCCCACCAATAAATATGCCTCTTATGCTTACCCTATCTGCCTATGAAATCTTTCTTTTGGGGAGAAGAACCAAGGGAAATTCACAACCCTGTAACACAAGTACTGGGATTACAGGCGCGCACTGACACACCCTGCTCAGCCTTCTAAAAAGGATTTGGGGAAGTACAATGGACGATCTTGTGTTGCAGTGCAGGATCTTTCTATCAAGTGAGAAAGCACCACCAACCCTGAAACTCTAGGCGCAGGCTGACCTGGGGGAGGTGTGAGAATGGGCCAAGTCATTTGCTAGAATTCAAGCCATCCCTAGGTTATACCTCATTTCCACTCTTCTAGCAGGGGAGCTGGGGAGACCAGTTCCCTGAGAAACGCCCCGGTTTCCCCGAGGCCTCTGGGTTAGCTGCCTGTGCTGCTGCCCTGGTTGTCGCTGTGCCCTTCAAACCTGCTGCAAGCTATCAGTGTTTGTTTTTCTTCTGGTCAGGGCTGAGTCTGAGTCACACTAGGAAGAGGACACACAGGCACGTCCGGTCTTAGATTAAGACTCAGAGCACTTGAGAAGACCTCCCCTTGCTCCCTCACCCACCCCATGCCCACCACGCCTGCAACTGCTCCTCTAGGAGCCCTGGTTCTGTGCATTCTGTCCCCGCACAGGCCGACTGGGGGCGGCCACGTTGGGACCACCAGAGCCCAGCAGGCTTGCACAAGTCTCCACTTGGCTTGCACTGGTGCCTTCTGGTATTTGTCACTCACTGGAGACTCATTGTGTCTGGAAGTGGGAATGGAGGAGGCTGAACTTAAGTGGATTCTTTCGGAAGCCCACTGGGACTTTCTCTGCTGGGTGGGGCATCCTGCATTCCAGTGTCAGGCTGGGCGGGGCCTGAGAGCTTTCTCTATATCCTGGCTCATAGCATTTCCCCAGAAATCTGCTCAGCTTCCACTGCCATTTCAGTCTCCCTGTTATGACGAATTATTTCCACTCTTGCTAGTTCATGAAGTTTAATTTAGTGAGGGAAACAGCCACTCAAGGTTTTAATCTCCCACCGAGGGTCTACACCTTAGGGAACTGTCCTACAGCCTTACTTGAAATGACTGCAAAGAGCATGTGAGAACCAGCGCTGGGTGGACAAGCCAGGCTTTCTCTGGCGGCAATATGTTACACAGATCTGCGGAACCTGAACTTTCCTGGGGGCATGTGATTTGATTACTTTATCTGGTTTACTCAGCTTTTGCTCATCTGGGGAAAGAACCTGGATTCCCTGCCAACCCCCTGACAAACATGCCCTCATCTCTGCCCAGCACCAGGAAGCAGCCCTCCTTACCATCCCCGTCACCAGACCTCAGGCTTTCCTTCCATGCAGGACCGAATGATGGTGGTGAATGATATGACTGTAACGTCTTTGGGGGCTCTTTTCCTCAATTCAGTGAAAGTAAATTGAATCTGGAAAATAAAACTAAAGACAGATTGGTTGTAGCATTAACAAAAACTTTATTACAAAGTCAGGAAATAGAAAGGGAAGAGAAAGAAAAGCAGTGTGCCTGGCAGACATGCTGGAGAGCCCGAAAGTGGAACTCTGCCCCCACCCCCAGACCCCAGCCTTTAAATACAGTCTTCATATTGGCATGTTCTTATCAGCGTTACCAAGGCAACAGGCTAGTAACTTATTCCTTAGCCAGGTGGTGCCTCCTTGTCTCTGGACAGTGTGCTTACTAAGTGTAGGGGTCAATGAGCAACCTTGCTTTTACCCCTATTGTATTGGGCTGTATTGGTTGCTCATCAATTATGGGACTTTGAAGCAGTACACAGAGTTTACCTTTCTGGGTCCCAAAAAATAGGAGGGAAATAGAGGTACAAATTACAGCCAGTGTAGCTGTATGTGATCTCTAAGAGCAAGGCTTAAGGCTATCTTTATGACTCCGAAGTGAGCCAGGCAGAGTCACAGTGATCTTAGTGTTTTCAATTGTCTCTATATATTTTTAAGGCTAAAGGCTTTACTATATGGGTAAACATTAGGACAAAGGGCAGAGGGAAGGGAAAGCTCTGAGGAGCAAGAGGCAAAGCAGCTGCCTTTTCCTGCCTGAGTGCCTGCACAGCACCCAGACTCTGATTGCTTTTAACATTTTAGAAAATACCAGAGCAATTTTCCAATACCGTTCCATCACAGTGAACACTGCACTCCATAAATAAATTCTTTTTTTTTCTTTTTTTTGCGGTACTGGGGATTGAACTCAGGAGCATTCTACCTCCGAGCTATACCCCCAGCCCTATTTTTTATTCTTTATTTTGAAACCGCGTTTCACTAAGTTGCGGAGTGCCTCACTAGGTAGCTGAGGCTGGCCTCGAACCCGTATCCTCGGTTCCCTGAATGCTGGGATTACAAGCGTGCGCCACCACGCCCAGCTCATAAATAAATTCTCTCTCTCTCTGTCTCTCTCTCTGTCTCTCTCTCTCTCTCTCTCTCTCTCTCTCTCTCTCTCTCTCTCTGTCTCTCTCTCTGTCTCTCTGTCTCTCTGTCTCTCTGTCTCTCTCTCTCTCTCTCTCTCTCTCTCTCTGTATTCCATTAGGCAGGAGGCTCTTTTAAAACACATTTGCTAATGTATTTAAAAGTGTCCCCAACTTAGCACCTCTTGATAATAATGTCTCTTAATTTTTCTCTCAAAGGCACTTCTGTGGGGGGCATCTGGCTATGGAGAGTAGGCAAGTTGGAGGTGCCTCTAGAGATCTGATCCCACTTGCTGCCATCTGCAGAGCTCCCTTACCCAGCAGCCATTGCGTTACTGGACACTAGTACAGCTCAGTGGCAAAAGGAGCTGATGCTGGGACGCCATAATTTACTACTTAACCAAATACCTGTCAAAGGGACTGAGTTTTTTCTTGTGAAATTAGGTCCTCCAAAAGGTGCTAATTATCTGCTTCTTTGAAGAGTTCCAAGGGTCCAAGTTAGTGGTTGGACCATCATTTAGCCACGAATCATCTATGTGGGCACACACTATCCCTGGTGCCCCATCCTATAACTGAGGCTCAGCTTCCTCAGCCTTAGCACCCTGTATCTTTTTGTGTTACTGGGGATTGAACCCAGCAGCATTCTACCTCTAAACTATACCTTGGTCTGTTTTATTTTTTATTTCAAAACAAGGCCTGGCTAAGTTGCTGAGGGCCTCACTAAGTTGCTGAGTTTGGCCTCAAACCTGCAATCCTCCTTTCTCAGTTTCCCAAGTACTTCCACACCCAGCTAGCACCCCATTTCTACAAAATCTCCAAAACAATAGATAAAACTACCCAGAGAATTAATGACAGAAAGGCCAAGGTGGCCAATGTGCCTGAGTGCTTTGTGGTAGGTCAGAGGTTGATCAGGCTGGGAGTTCTGCGGCAGCGCCCAGGGGAAGCCATTTACTCAGGCATAAGGCCTTGGTGAAGAGAGTACCCCCCCCCCCATGTTTGGAAAAGGAGAGAGACAGAAAGTCTGACATTCCTCAGGAAGAGAAAGAATTTGAACTTCATAGAACAGTTTGCAAAGAACCTGTCTTTGTGTTGTCTTTTTCATTGTGACCCTTGACATTTCCATTATTGTTTCAGCACAGTTGGCTCTGGGAGCAGGAGGAAGAGAGAACAGGCCTGCTGTAGAAACAACCAGATTGCCTCCCCCACTGCTGGGCCTAGTGGAGAGCCTGCGTGTATCACCCTATGATTGTCCTTGTGTCACTTGGAGCCTAGCCAAGACAAGCACCATTACCTCATGAGTACCATTACTGCAAGGGCTGTGACTACCATCCAGCACTGTAAGCACTGATGGCCTGCATCAGGTGCTGCCCTTAGGACTTTACTGGTGTTATCTCATCTAGCCTGACAGGGGCCCTGTAAAATAGATATTGTAATCACAGAGGTATATTAGAAGCCGGGCGTGGTAGTACACGCTTGTAATCCCAGTACTTGGGAGGCTGAGACAGGAGGATCCGGGTTCGCAGCCATGTCGGCTACTTAGTGAAGCCCTCTGCAACTTAGTAAGACCCTGTTTCAAAATAAAGAATAAAATATAGGGCTGGGGGTGTAGCTCAGAGGTAGAATGCCCCTGGTTCAATCCCCAGTACCACAAGAAAGAAAAAAACAAACAAAAAACACACAGAGGTATGTTAGAACTCAGGCCAGAACTGTCACCATAGGGGATGATGACAGTGAGCACAGCCAGAGGCCAGGGAACCCAGACCGTGTCTCAGAATGTTTGAAGCTGACCAGCCGGATCCTCCGCCTCATCTGTGTCCAGCTTTCTTGAGTGCAGAAGGAGGGTGTTAGTCCAGGATCTCACTGGCCTCCTGCATGACCAGCCCAGGCTCTGGGTAAGTAGATGTAAGAGTGTGAACATGTCCACAGCAAAGGGAAAGGGGCTTTGCTGAGAAATGAGGAGTGTGTCCGAACAACTGTCTGGGAGAGGCCAGCCACTGACTTAGACAGGGGACTCTGAATGACTGGTTTTACCTGTTTCCAGAATGACTTTATCTTGCTCATAATAACAGGTAATATTGGCTATGACATGCCAGGCAGTCCACAAAGCTCCTGAGTTATGTGATCAAATCCTCCCCCAGCACTATGAGGTCATATCTTGATTATATAGAGAGAGAAACTAAGGCTCAGAAAGTTGAGCCCTTGTTTAGATAGCATCTGGGTATCTGAATTCTGACTCATATCTCCAGAGGCCACACTCAGACTATGCTTATCGTCCACATGATATTCCTTAGAGGTTCTTTCCTGCACTTCTCTGTGGGCTGAGAGACAATAGTCAGGAAACCCGTACCAGCCAGGAGGAAGGCTCACACGTGTAACCCATCACCCTATTGGTGGGCTTTTAGGGAAAGAACCACAATGCCCATACATGTCCACTCAATGGCCACACAAAGGTAGGTTCCCGCAGTCACGGCTCTTCAGCAACTCCTCCACCATGTCGCTCTAGAGTTCAGATATGCAAGTGCAAGTTTTGCTCTCCAAGTCTTGTGCAATGTAATTGAAGAATGGTTGAGGCCTGATTCACTAGCCTTATAAATCCATAGCAGCCCAGACTTGAACTGTCAATATATGTTGAAGTCCTTTTTGGATCAAGTTTAAGATCAGATAAAGGGTATATGATAAGACACAGGAAATATTTAGACGAAAGAGAGAAAGGAGGGAGGAAAGAGTAGAAGGATCCTCCCAACTAGCTGGGTATTCTGTAGCCTCAGAAAGGCAGCAAAATAAATTATGACTGAGCACAAGATCCATGCCTGGGGCCCAACCCAGGCCTATTGGATAAGTTTCCATCAGGCTCCTTCACAGCCAAACGATGTGAATATGAGCAACAGGGACTGACGGGCTCCAGTGGAGATCAGTCTGATGTTGATCCTAGCTCTCTGAAGTGGCCACAGGGTCCCTATTTTCTCTGCCTCCATCATTGCTCTTTCCTCTGATTTCTGGCTCTCCCCACTGTCTGCATCTTACTCCTGTCTGTCCTTCCCTCAGCATCTGTGGCTCCATCTCCTCTAAACTGAACTACACAGGCATCTTCTGAGGCTGGGCCAAGCCAGCTCCTCCTGCAGGTCTGTAACAACTCCTTTCCCCACTTTCCCAATCTCCCCCAGCCTGCAGCCTTTCATTTCTACCAAAGCATTAAAAGACTCTTTTTTGTTGTGGTGGTGGTGCTGAGTTTGAACCCAGGGACCTCACATGTTAGGCAAGTGCTCTACCACTGAGCTACCCCCTAGCCCAAAAATATTGAGGCCAGAGGCTGAGTTCTGAGTACCTGATTATTTCCAGGAGTAAGGACCTTTGCATTTCAAAACCTCTTGGTGGAAATGGAGACTTTATATGAAATCAAGAGCTGAGTGAAGAGAGAGCTGCACCCCCAAGGATGATGTGCACCCACAGGGGCTGTGTTTCCATTTAAATGATGTTCTCACCACTACCTCAGAGACATGAGACTCCCCAAAGAACCTGGTAAGTAGCATCTTTGGGAGAGATGGCATTTTTAAAAAATTAAGTTTCTAAAGCATTTGGTTAATTCATGAAATTTTTAGTGAAATGTGTTGGTAAGAGATGCAACATTTTAATAAGAGAAAATATACTAAAAACATTCTTAATTTTTAACTAAAAATTCTACTACCCTACATGCATAAAATCCTACAAAACTAAACACTATATGTACCAATTGTACTTTCTCAGGGTAGATTAAATTTATGAGGACAGAAAGCAGAAACCATACTAATTTAGCTCCCAGAGGGGGTGGGTATGTTTTCTCTTAACACTGCCCAACTGTTCGGTTGACCTATCAGGTTTAACCATTATTATATAGTCAATAATTTAAATTCTTCAGCCTAGGCACTGTGTTATAAATTTGCATATTTGCTTTAATCTACTCTCTGAGTATTCAGTTTTCCTAATTCAAGATTATACACTTGTCAGGGGTGGTAGCACAGGCTTGTATCACAGTACTTGGGAGGCTGAGATAGGAGGATTGCAGGTTCATGACCAGCCACAGCTACTTAGTGAGGCACTCTGCAACTTAGTGAACCCCTGTTTCAAAATAAAGAATAAAAAATAGAGCCGGAGGTGAGGCAGGTGTGTAGCTCAGAGGTAGACTGTCTCTGGTTTGAAATCTCAGTACCACACACAAAAATCAACCCTCCTGTCGCAGCCTTTCAAGAATGTTCATGGGTTCAATCCCCAGTAAAACATACACACACACACACACACACACACACACACACACACACACACACACACACGATATCTCTAACATACTCTCAAATGGTTAGGAAAAATATGCATAAAGAGAAAAATACAGGAAAAATGTAATCAATTGTTAAATCTGTATGAAGAATATCCAGGGGTTCTAGTATTCTAAAGTCTAATGTCACATCAAGCTGGGCATGGTGGCACATGCTTGTAATCCCAGGACTTGAGAGGCTGAGAGAGGAACATCACAGGTTCCAGGACAGCCTCAGCAAGTAGTGAGACTCTCATCAACCTAGAGACCTTGTTTCAAAATAAAAATAAAATATAGCTGGTGATGTATCTTGGAGGTAGAATGTCCCTGCGCTCAATCCCTAGGAAAACACACACACACACACACACACACACACACACACACACGTTACATCAAAATTAAAAGTTATTTCCTCCAAGTTAGGCATGGTGATACACACACCTGCAATCCCAGAACTTGGGAGGCTGAGACAGGAGGATTGTGGATTCACAGCCAGCCTCAGCAACTTAGTGAGGCCATCAGCAACTTAGGGAGACCCTGTTTCAAAATTAAAAAAAAAAAAAAATAGGGCTGAAGGTGTGTGGGGAAAGATCCCCAGAGAGAAGGCGGTAGCCCTGCCCGATGGAAAGGAAAAAAAGGCATCAAAGATGGCACAGAGGGGAAGTGGCGAGGGTGGAGGCTTAAGAGTGTTTACCAGAGACCAGGATTGGACGAGGGATGTCTCCTCAGCGTGATCAAGACATTGATAGGTCCCTGGTAGTGTGATCAGCTTTTGGACTGGGCCAAAGAGGCATGAACAAGATGACATTTACCCTGATTGGACCTGCAAGGAGACACTCCTCTCGCTCTGCTCTATATAACTCTTTGCCCCTCGTGTAATAAATGGATGAGTCCTCTGATGCTCAGTCCCCGCCGTGTGTTCATTGCAGCGCGACCTTCCTTTTCCACAGGGAACCCCCTTTTCGGGGTAGACACTCCAGGGAGATTGCGGTAGGGGCCCCCTTCATCGGGAGGACCCCACAAAGGTGTAGCTCAAAGGTAGTATGCCCCTGCGTGCAGTCCCACAAAAAAAAGTTAGCCCCCCCCCCAAGAAAAAACCCTGTGCAATAAAAGCAACAAAATTTAAATTAACAATTTCAATAAGCCACTCCATGGTTTACCCCCTTTGCATGCATCCCAAGGCTTAATTTCCAAACTGCCCTGTGTTCAACCCCGGTGCCTGACCCTGTGTCCTGCCACTAGAATATTGTCACATGTACATCTAGTTAATCTTCTATGCACAGAGTGGACCTGAGACCTCACTGAGTTCCCAAAGAAGATTGTAGAGCTGTTGTGTACCTGCTTGCTAATAAAGCATTTATATGTATGGCAAAATTAACTCTAGGAATTAGATTGAATAATTCATTGTAATTAGTGTAATTTTCATTTTTAACCTGGTTATGATGAAAACCATAGTCACCAAAGAAGTCCCTTGTGAATAAGCAAATGATCTTTGATGAATTTGCAACAACAGTGGGCTGTGACTCTCCTGGGAGAGGAGGTGGCCAGCCTCTTGATGGAGTCTCATTGCCATGTTTACAGACAGGCCAGTGTGTCTTTGGGTATCCTCCAGACCTCTGCTGTCAGCACAAGTGGACTGATCACAAAGCCGGGGCTTCAGGGGCCCTCATTTGCTCCCTTCCAGTACCTTGTACCTAATTTTTTTATTATACTTTTATTGGTGCATTATAGTGTCACATCATAATGCAGTTCACAGTGATGATGGTGTGCATGCACACAGCACTTGGTGGACTTCCCTCTGCTTCCTCCTCATTCCCCGCTCCCTATGCAGGATATTGAGATTGAATTGGTATTCTCACGTGTGCACTTAATGTCAATGGAAGTAATTCCTTCATTGATCCTCCCAGTCCCCTGCCCCTCTTCCCCGTAATCACCTCCCTGGCTCCACTGATCTCCTCCATTATGAGGAGTCTAATATCCCAATTACTCCCTAGCTTCCACATATGAGAGAAAACATATGACCCTTCACTTTCTGTGACTGGCTAATCCCACTTAACATAATGTTCTCCAGGTCCTTCCATTTTCCCAAATTACATAATTTTGTTCTTTGTTGCTGAGTAGAATTCCATTGTGTGTATTTCCCATAATTTTGTAATCTATTCATCTGCTGATGGACACCTAGTTTGGTTCCATAATTTGTCTGCTATGACGATGGGTATACATATATTATTGTAGTTCTCTGATTTTGGCCCTTTAGAAAGATACCTGGGAGTGGTATAGCTGGATCATAGGGTGAATCCATTTCCAATATTCTGAGGAATCGCTACACTGATCTCCATAACAGCTGCACTAATTTGCAATCCCACCAACAGTGTAGAAGAGTTCCAATTTCCCCACATCCTCACCAGCATTTATTGCTGTTTAACTTCTTGATGATTGCCATTCTGATTGGAGTTACATGGAATCTCAGTGTAGTTTTGATTTGCATCTCCCTGATTGCTAATGATGCTGAACATTTTTTAATGTATTTATTGACCATTTGTATCTCTTCTTTGGTAAAGTGTCTATTTAGTTGAATTGCCCATTTCTTGATTGAGTTATTTTTTTTTTTAGTATAACGTCTTAAAGTTCTTTGTTTATTCCAGATATTAATCCCCTATCAGAGGGATAGCTAGCAAAGATCTCCCATTCTGTAGGCTGTCTTTAGACGCTCAGTGATTTCCTTTGAAGTTTTTTAGTTTAATACCATCTCATTTATTTATTTTTTTATTTGTGCATTGTAATCATACATTTTTGTTAGGTACAAGCTGGTAAAGGTATACATGCACACATTTCTCATTTAACCCTTCCTCAATTCCTGCCCCACTCCCTCCCTTTTTCCCTCCTTCTCAAGTTCAGCTTGCCATCCCATTATTAATTCTTGTTTTAATTTCCTGAGTTTTGGGGGGATTTGTTGAGGAATTTTCTACCTATGCCTATATATTACAGTGTTCAACTTACCTCCTCTAGTAACTTCAAAGTCTCTGTTCTAATTTCTAGGTCTTTGATCCATCTCAAGTTGACTCTTGTGCACGGTGAGAGGAAAGGATTTAAATCTATTTTTCTATAAATGGATAACCAGTTTTTCTAACACCATTTGTTGAAAAGGCTGTCTTTTCTCCAATGTATGTGTTTGACACCTTTGTCAAAAATCAACTCCAGCCGGGCATGGTGGCACACGCTTGTAATCCCAGCATTCGGGAGGCTGAGACTGGAGGATCCACGTTCGAGGCCAGCCTCAGCTACCTAGTGAGGCACTTCACAACTTAGTGAGACCCGGTTTCAAAATAAAGAATAAAAAATAGGACTGGGGGTGTAGCTCGGAGGTAGAATGCCCCTGCATTCAATTCCCAGTACTGCAAAACATAAAATTAAATTAAAAAAATAAATAAATAAAAATAAAATAGGGCTGGAGGAATAGCTCAGATGTAGGATGCTTCTGGGTTCATACCCAGCAACACACACACACACACACACA